>VDFB02281492.1:1031474995-1031544743 GCA_007258455.2 Sequoia sempervirens
CCAAGAGTCATGCCAAAAAAGGGCCTCTAACCCTCTCTTGCAAATCCAGAATAAGCCATCCTTAACAAGTGCAACCCCTTTCTTGAGAGTATTCCAAATCACCAATCCCTTCCCCATCAAGCTATAATTAGGGATATCACTTTGAGGAATCCACAAAAAGTACTTCTGATTTAGAATCCTGGCCCACACCTGATCTTATTCCACACACCATCGCCAATACAATTTAGCAACCAGACTTGTACCAAATAGCAGTGACTGCCCTAACCCAATACCGCCAAACTATTTTAGGCTACAAACAATATCCCATCTAACAAGGCTCCATTTGGAAGACAATAAACTACTAGCCCATAAGAATTTCCTTGCTAAGGAATCTAGTTCCCTAACAAAACCTATCGGCACCACCTGAATCATACACCTATAAAGAGGGAGAGCTTGAACCACATATTTGAGCAACTGAACCCAACTTGCAAAAGACAACCAATGAAGGGTCCAATGAGTGACTTTGACATGAAATTTATCCAAAATAGTATGCCAAGAATCCCTAGAGTGCCTTCCAATCGAAATAGGAATCCCAAGGTAGGTCAACGGGAGAGCCCCAATATGAAATCTGAGAATATGATCAATTCTCCTCTGAATGAAGTTCAAAGTATTGAAGAAAAAGATGGAAGATTTGTCCTCATTAATTAACTGACCCAAAGTAGCAAGGTAAACATCCAACACCATGCGCATGTTTGAAGCCTCCCTAATAGTGGCCATGCCCATCAAAGTAGTGTCGTCCACAAACTGTAAATGAGATTACACTAGTAAGCCAACTCCCCATCGCCATCCCTAAATGAGACCCCCCTCCACATTCTTTTTTATCAATCATCCCTTGAAACCTTGCACTAGAAGAAGAAACAAGGAGAGAGGGGGTCACCCTGCCGTAAACCCCGAGAAGCACCAAAAATTTCATAGTGCTCCCCATTAATTAAGACATAGAAAGAAATTGAAGTCACACAACTCATAACCCAACGAATCCACTCCTCCTCAAAACCAAAAAGCCCCCAAAACCTTTTAGAGAAAGGACCATCAAAATTTTTCATAAGCCTTAGCCATGTCTAGCTTGATGAGCATAGCCTTATCTTTGGAATTGGCCATAGAATGAATAGTCTCCATAGCAATTACCACACTATCCAAAATTTGATGACCTACCACAAAACCACTTTTTTCCTCAGAAATTAGTAGTGTGAGCCACTTTTTTAACCTATCAACAATCAACTTAGAGATAACCCAACGAATCCACTCCTCCTCAAAACCAAAATCCCCCAAAACCTTTCAAAGGAAGGACCGACAAACTTTGTCATAAGGCTTAGCCATGTCTAGCTTGATGAGCATAGCCTTATCTTTGGAATTGGCCATAGAATGAATAGTCTCCATAGCAATTACCACACTATCCAAAATTTGATGACCTACCACAAAACCACTTTGTTCCTCAGAAATCAGTAGCGTGGGCCACTTTTTTAACCTATCAACAACTAACTTAGAGATAATTATATAAATAACATTATAAAGAGAGATGGGGCAAAATTGACTTAACCTATCCGCCCCATCACACTTGGGGATGAGAGAAAGGAAGGTAGAATTTAGGGCCCGAAGCGTTTGCTTATTCTTTTGAGACTCTTGAACAACTTCCAATAAATCCATCTTCATAATCTCCCAAAATTCTTGGAAGAACTCAATCGGGAAACCATCCAGACCAGGAGCTTTCCCCTTCTTCATCTAGAAAATAGTCCTTTCCAACTCCTCCAATGAAATATCACTCATAAGATGCTCCTTCATCTCCAAAAAGACCAAATAAGGAATACAGGAAAGGACCTGAGGTTCTTCAATTGAGTCCCCCTACGAGTCCTCCCTAAATAAAGAAGAAAAATACTGCACAGCTTCTTTCAAAATATCCTGAGGAGAAGAAAGAATATCTCCCCTATCAGTAACCAAAGCCAAAAAAGAATTACCATGACCCGTAGCCTTCATCGAATTAAAGAAAAAGGCAGTATTCTTGTCTCCCTTTTGAAGCTACTCAATTTGGGATTTTTGTTTCTAGTAGAATTCCTCCCTCAACTCCCATTCCTCTAGAGCTTTCAATTCCCTAGAATCTTCCCACAAAAAATACTCAAACACCCCATCCTCCCTAATCAACCTAGTAATACCATCCAACTTAGCTTGTGCAACAAGCTTCACATGGTAAATGTTTCCACAGCACTGTAGGTTCCAACGTTTAAGCTGATACTTGACATAATGAAGGAGCTTAGCAAAAATATATATTGCAGTACCATAAGTAGGTCTACAATACCTCCACCATTCAACAATACAGGCATGAAGATCAGGGTCTTGCAGCCACATTAGCTGGAACTTGAAGGTCGGTGTTCGAGGCACCTGAGTAGAAGAGATAACTAGCTTTATAGGCCAGTGATATGAACCTCTCCAATCTAATATCTTAGAGCTAGAAGATCACATTCCCTCGGCCAAAAAGTGGGAGACCATGAAACAATCTAGTCATTCAATAATGCAACTGTCACCCACCCTTCTATTATTCTATGTAAACTGACCATTGCTAGGCTTGATATCAACAAGATTCAGAGCCAATATATTGTCCTGAAACAACAACACAGAAGGCTCTAGTCTTGCAATACCACCCCATTTCTCAGCTAATTCAGTAATAGCATTAAAGTCACCTGCAATGATCCATGGCTGGTAGGGAAATAGGCTATGAAAAAAATGAAGATTGGTCCATAAAAGAAGTTTACCCTGGAACTCAATAGGTGCATAACATTGGAGAAAAGAATAGACTCCCTTGACTCAGGACACGAAGCAACCATGGATAAAGAGGGCTTGAAGGATAACCACCACAAAGGCCGAATCTTCTGAGGATTCCAAAAAAAAGACACCCCCCCTGAGGATCCCTAAGCCCCAATACACTGGAACTCACCATTCTTCCACAACTTAGGCACTAAACCCATCATGCACTCAATGGATAACTTGGTCTCCTGAAGAGAAAGAACATTAGGAAAATGACTTTTTACCAACTCACGAACAACTTTTTGTCTAGGGCCATTGTTCAAGCCCCTTACATTCCATGAAACAACAATAATTTCAAAGGAGTCAAAAAATGAGAATCCAGAGTCTTGACAGATCATGACTCCACCAAAGTCTCCCCTATCATCTTAATTTTTTCCAAATCTTTCTTACGACCAAATTCAGAGATTTTTTCTGACTCCCCCTTCTTTCCCTCCTTTTGCAAAAGGCCCAAGTGAGGAGAAGACTTGCTACTCTTAGCCACATCTGAGGCAACATTCTACGCAGGGAAAGAAGTGTCCCCATCCCCCTAAACCATCTCAACGTTTGGACTCGACAACACTTGAGCCCCAACCTGCAAATTAGTGACCATGTGCAAAGCAGAATCATCCTGTGGAGTGATAGGAGTACTAGAAGTGTGACCCTCCAAGCCAAAACCCACCACGCCCTAATCCACACTCATGAACCCTAGATTAACTTCCTGCTGACTCGGATCATCCAGGACCTCAAACCTGTTAAATGTATCCTCATCTTGTCTCTCCATCAAATTCCTCTTTTGACCTCTATTCCAGTTGTGAGCCTTAACTGGAACATAGCCCTCAACATCCACCCCCTCAATAGAAGCAAGATTCTTCCCCTTATCAGCACCAAGGGTGTTACGAGGGGGAGGTGGAGGTTGAGGCACCATAGGCTTAGCCTTCAGGTATCTACATTGTAAGTGACCATATTCATGATAGAGGTGACATCAGAAAGGAAGGGTCTTGTAATCCAATTGTTGCACCCAAGAATGGGAACCTGCACACATATCTAAGGCATCAAGAAAAGGCGTACTCAAATCAATTTCCACACAAATTCGAGAAAAATTCATTACTTTCTTACCCAGGGTTTGTGTTGAAGACCCCACCGGCTTCCCAAGCATTGATGCAAGCATGTGCAAAACATCCTCACGACAACATTCAATTGGAAATCTGGGCAATTGAACCCATACCAGAACACAATTTGGAAGCTCCTTAGATGGGTTAAAGCCTGCATGTCATGGCTTGATGAACAACCCAACCTGGTTGTGAAAATAGGGACCCCCTCAAAAACCCTATTGCGATTAGCCATGCAGATAAATGTGACCATGAAATAGTTATTTGCAAGCAATGTGACCTCCATTTCACCCTTTGGCTCCTAAGTCCTCTAAGCCCAAGTTTCCAAAAATTGTTGAGACACTCTCATTCCCAAAAAATTGTAGTAAAGAGAATGTGTTGAATAATATTCAATATCCTCGACAATCATCTCAATCAGAATCATCAATTTAGGTCTCTCTTTGTAGTGCTCAAGGCAATTGTTAATCTTCTAGATTTGAGATCCACCAGACAAGTTTGACTCCACAAATCCCATATTCGGAGAGAAAAGGGTGTTATTGAAAACCTTTGTTCCTTGTCTTGGCGATTTCAAGCCCACTGCAACATGAAAAAATCCATATCGGGCGAAGCCCTAGATGTCTCACCACGAGACATAGCCACCAAATGGCTTGGGATAGGCATGCACAGGAAAGAGTTGGCCCTAGGCATAGTGAATCAAGGGAGACCCTCACTCGCTCCACCCAACTGCCAGATCCACACACTACACAGCACTGCGCTCAGCCCACATCAATAGACTCCTGTGCTAGCACAAGAGCCCAACCACGAAGGCGGAAAGAGGGTCAGACAAAGCCCTATGCACAGGAAAGGATGACCCAACACAACCAGACCAGAGCACCAAATAATGACATTAACAAAGAAAAGAATAACCCCCCCTACAAAGTGAAACAAATTCCCACCCCAACTAATGCATAAGCAGAGAAAGAAATCACAGTCTAGGGCTCAGATTCCCTAGCTCAGAACCATGCAGTTGTAGACTGATTCGCCATCCTCAAATTTTAATCCAAAATCTTTTTCTTTTCCAATTTTGATAAATATATATTTTTAAATATATATTAAAATGTGCATGAATCAAAAACAATTGTTTCCACTGGACGTCAACTTTCATATTAAATATTTATCTAAAATCGAAAAAATGTATACTATATTGAAATAGATTCTTTTATCTAGTGCATTATATTTTTTATAAATTTTTTAAATAAGTTTCAATATTTTTCCTTGACATGGTAATCAACCTAATATTTTGTGTTGATAACCTACTTTTAGTAAAAGTAAAATATAAAATATAAATAATAATTAAACTATTAAAATAAATATATTTTTGAAAACTACACTTATGGATCTACAAAAAGGTATTTTTATATTTAAAAAAAAATGTTATTCACACTAGTAGGAGTTATTTAAACTTCATGTTATTCAAATAATTTTTTGTTGTTGGTAAATTGGACCCAAAATGGTGCTCCATTTAATTTTAGCCAAAATTTTAGTTGAAAAAGTTATGGAAGTATCTAACTTAGCTAGAATGAATCTTACTAGATCATCTGTTTGACCAAAATTGATTTTTAGTGAGAAATACTTAAATTCAGTTGTGTTGATAAGTTGGCTAAAAGTATCACAACTTTGTCATTTTTGTGTCTTATAACTTTTTTTTGGAAGCACGCTAATTTTTTTTGTTTTTCAAGATGTGTCCACTTTGACAATTAATAAAAAAAGCATATGTTTATTAAATAATTAAAAAAAATCGAGCATAAACTACATGGTGTTAGTTAATTTCTCATTGAAATTATTTTTTAAATACTAAAAGAAGTTAATATTTTAGGGGGAGTACACCAAATGCTATGCTATTTTTTTTGACAAAAACAAGAGAACTTTGTGTGCTCCCCCTTTTTAAACCCCTTAATATCCACCATTTAAAAAAAAAAAAGTTTAAAATGTAGATTCAGATCACTACGACTCTTGTTCTTGTTGCATCTTCAAATTTTGAGCATAACTATCTTCAATTTCTCATCCAAGATCAATCTTTCCTAATTTAAAAAAATGGCCATTTAAGACCCCCTTGTGGTCCCCCATCTCCTTACACATACCCTTTAGAATTTCCAAAACAATTCCCATCACATCCCTACTCATTATCCCATTTGCTCTTATTAGCAATAACTCCTTAATTTTGAAAGGTAGAATAGAGAAGGTCTAATACTATCATTCAAAAAAATTAAACCTATATTGGAAACATCCACAACTTTGTTGCCCTCTCTGTAGATATGTCTAATATGTAAATGAGTAAAACTCTACAAGATTGACCTACACTCCTCAAACCATATTTCTAACCTTCCAAGGGGGAGAGAGATTATTCAATAGTAAATCAATAATATTTTTAGATTCTCCTTCAACCTCCACTTTTCGAAACCCTAACCTCTCCAATATTTTAACTTCCACTAGGCCACTGTAGCCTTATCTTAATTGTTATATTCTCATCCTATATTTTTGGCATATCCTTCAATCAACCATACTTTGTCATCTCTTATCACCTCCCCAATAGAAACAACACTTGGGTTACCCTTGGAGTAACCATCAAAATTAAGTTTAACCCAACCTATACCAAGGGTATTTCACTTCACACTGTTTCTTAAAAGGATCTTAGCCCAATTAACATTAGTAATATCTTTAGTAACTCCCCAATTTTGATTCACCATTAAATATTAAATATAAGAATACATTCTTTTAGCATTTCTAAATTCCAAAACATTAATATTCTCTTTCAAACTTTTTAATACTTATAAAACCTCTCTGTTGTTTCTAATCTGATCTCTAAGGATCCTATTATTTCTCTCTTTCCATAAACACCAAGTCACAAAAAAAGGGACATGTTTCTAAATATCCATAATAATCAGGTGTAAAAATGAGAGCTTTTATTCTAGCTATTAAAAAAGTCCTTAAGACGCAAAGGAAAGATCCAATTGACCTTACTAATCAAAACCTCCTCCCAGAAAGATGTAACAAAGTCACAATGAAAAAATAAGTGATCCACTATTTCTTCCTTGTAGCACAAACTACACCTATTAACAAAATGAAACTCTCTCTTATTCAAATTATCAATAGCGAGAATCCTATTGTAGAGAGAAGCCCACAAAAATAATTAATTTTAGGGATCATCCTATTACTCCAAATCTAATTTGAATTGAAAGAAAAACCTTGAATATACTCAACATCAATAAGACATTAAGTAAAATAAACATAAAAGTCTCTAGAAGAATCTGGAGAGCAAATACATTCATCTTTCCCATCCAAACAAAAAAAAGAAATAACTAATACACTGGTTTAATTTCTTAATCTCATCTTACAAAATTTGTTGTCTTCCACCCCTCAATTGTCTTCCTCCCATCAATTTCCCACCAAATTCTTTCCATCGAGGCTAATCAACATTCCATTTATACACATGCAATTTTTCCCGATTGATTATTATTAAAAGGTCTCTTATTTGAGAGAGACCCTAAACCAAGGATAACAATGGTCCTTATCTCCAAGAGTCACTCCAAAAATTGAACCATTTTACCATCCCCCACCCTCCACAAGATACTTTCTTTTACCACATTTATGGCTTCTAGCAAGTTGTTCCATATAACTGAACCCTTAGTAATTTAACTAGAAGAGGATAAAAACCAACACTTGTATCTATTATCCAAGTATTTATCTTTAAGCACATGAATCCAATATTTATTACCTTCAAGGATCTATTCCAACCAATTTTGGCCATCAAATATTTTATTTAACTATTGAAGTATCCTTTTGTCAAGACCTCCCTACCTTTTAGGTTTCCAAACATTTTCCCATTTAACCAAAGCATTTTTTTATTTTTTCTTCAGTATGAGTACAAATGATTTATTTGAATTTGTTCTATCCTTTCAACCATAAAATCCATAATCTTAAACAAGGAAAAATAGTACACAGAAATATTTTGGAAATGGGCTTTTAGTAGCTAATAATTTTTAGCTTGACTTAATAGCTTCCCTTTCCAAACATCCAACTCCTTTTGCACCATTTCTACAATATGATTACAATAGTTGTTAGATAATTTATTAGTAGATAAAGCGAGCCCCAGATAAGTACCAGGGAGGGCACCCTATTGACAACCCATGATCCTATCTTGGAGAGTAGCTTTAGTATTGAAAAAGTACAACATACTATCATACTCTTGTTATAGTTAATGTATTGTCCTGAAACCTTAGCATAATCATCAAGAAGACCCTTCCAATATTTTGATTCCACAATTGAAGTAGCCCCAAATATGATGGTATCATCCACAAACTATTGGTGAGAGAAGGAGGGTAGAGAAGGATCAACATTAACCTCAATTAAGGTTTTAGAATCAATCAACTTCTTAAAATTCCTACCAAGAGTTTTTGCAACAATTATAAAAATAAGGTGATAAAGTATCCCCTTGTATTAACCTATACCATAAGAAAAGAAACCCATAGGAATATCATTCACCAAAACAAAACATTTAGGAGTTTCCACACAAACCTTAATAAGATTTAGAATTCTCCCTTGAAAGCCAAAATTTTGAAGGACAACTAAAAGGAAAGGCCGAGACACTCTATCATAGGCCATCTAGATATATCAATCCTAAGAATTATACCTGAATTTTGACTATTCTCCATAGAGTTGATAAAATCATGAATAGTAAGAACAATATCATGAATCTGACTCCTAGAACAAAACCTTTTTGATTGGTTAATATTAATCTATGGAGGACAGGTTTGATCCTATTGACAATCAACTTAGATAAAATATTATAAATTGTATTACAGAGGCTAATAGGCTTATAATCCATCATAGTGGTAGCCTCTTCCTTTTTAGGGACTAATACAATAAAGGTTGAGCTTAGTTGTCTAAAAAACTTACCCATCCTAAGGAAATCTCTTGTAGCCAAAAGAAGATCTTGAGAAACAATCTCCCAAAATTCTAAGAAAAAAGAAGGGGGAAACCCATCTAGCCCAAGGGATTTAAAATCTCTAAAGGAAAAGAGAATAGCCTTAACTTCCTCCACTGCCACACACATTCCCATTTCAATAGTGTCCCTTTCTTCAATACCATGAGGAATAACTTCAAGAAATTTTAGAAGCATCCCAAGATCTTGATTATTATCAATAAAGGTTTTCTGGAAAAAAAACATCATCATAAATATATTCCTTTAGTTAAAATTGATCCATCCTATTGAGCCAAACTTCTGATATCATTCCTCCAAGTCTATGTTTTAAGGTGGGCTAATGGAAGAATTTAGTATTCTTGTCTCCTTCTGTGAACCATTGAATCCTTGATTCCTATTTCCAAAATATCTCCTCACTTCTCATTAATATTTACCATTCAACTCTTATTTCTTTCTCTTTAGTGCAAGTATCCAAATCAACATCACTATTCTCCATTATGTCTTGAATTTCTTTTAAATCATTGAAAATTTTCTCCTTTCTATGGAAGATATTACCAAAGGACAATCTGTTCCACCTTTTCACTTTTTCTCTCACCAACTTTATTTTTTGAGCCATACAAAACATAGGAGTTCCTTATAAAGGAGCATTTCAACACCTTTCAACCAACCCCTTAAACTCCAAGTGAGAGGCCCACATAATATCAGATCTAAAGGGAAAAAGTCCCTTACTAGCATTATCCTCCCATTGTAAAATTAAAGCATTATGATCAAATCCCACCCTTGGAAGATCTTGAAGAAATAAATTAGAAAAGATATTCCATTTGTTCAAAATTAAAAATCTATCCAACTTGACCTGAATGAGATCGTTTCCTTGCCTTTTATTAGATCAAGTAAAGGAGGTACCCTAAAGATCAATATCAATAAAACTAGTACAAGAGAGGAAGTCATTAAATTATTAAATGATGTTTTTATAGTAGTCATCCAAATGCCAAAAATTTTATGACAAGAACAAAGGAGTGTTAAAGTCATCCCCCAAAATCCAATTGTCACATGATAGACCCATAATCAAATTAGAGAGGCTATCCCACAATTTTTTTCTAGATGACTTGCAATTATGGGCATACATATTAAGAATATTCCACCTTTTATTATTCTTTAGAGCTAAAACAAAAATCAAAAGATTATTCTTACATTGATTCACTTCCCTTCCCACAAATTTACATGGATTCCATAGGCTAGCAATATTGTCTGAAGCACCTTCAATAGGGTTAACACAAAATTATGTAGTAGGCCACAAATTCTTTGCAATTAGAGAAAAACTTGACTCAACCATCTTAACTTCTTGAATCATAAGGATATCCACTTTATTTTCTAGAATGCAACTCTTTATAAGATGTTTATAGGGACTATTCAATTCTCTAACATTCCAAGAGAGAATTCTCATTAGAACATGTAAAAGAATTAAAGACATCAGACCAATCCTCAACTAAAACATTCAATTTAGTCACAAATGGGGAGACATCCCAACCCTTCAACTTTTTCTTCATTTCTTATGTTTCTTAGGCCTTGACATTCTTTCCAAGGTCCTTTGTTTCTCCATCACCACTTCTCTAGCAACTTCTCTAGATCTTGTTTCCCTTTGAGAAGGTCTACCTTGTTTATATTCCCCACCCACATTTGGCTTTTTCTTTCTCCTTTGTTTTCCACTAACAGGAGTGCATTCCTCCTTAGTATTAGATTCAAAAGTAGTACCACTTGGAGAAGGAAGATAACCTGTTCCAAATTCTAACAAAGAGAGAAATTCTTCAATTTTACTAGTAGGACCAAAACCTAATATTTTTTCCAACATTGTCCTTTGTTATGAGCTCTTTTTGAAGTATAAAGTCATCTTTACGAACTTGCTTTATGTCCATAACCACTTCCCCTTCCTCCAACTCTTGGATCTCCAAGCTAGTCTTTATTATTTTCACATTTCCCCCCTCTATATTTTGCCTTGATTTAAGATTATTCATGTCTTCTTCTTCCAATTAATGTCCTAACATTTCATGTTGTTCTTTAGAAATATAAAGGTCTCCTTAACCAAGACCGATTGATCTATTACTTGTTGTCCCTCAAAAACCCTAAGCTATTCCTTTTTCGATCTAGCCTTAGGTTGACCAGTTTTTTGTAGTTCATCAGGAACCCTAAGCTGCTCTTTAACAAAAATTGGTTGATTTATCACTTGTTCCTCAAAAACCTTAAGTTGCTCAGGTTTTCTAATTCAACCATTGATTGATTTGAATTTTGTTTCTCTTTAGAAACCCTAAGTTGTTCCTCTTCCAAAAATTCTTCAGTCTTCAAAGGGAAATTTTCTTCTCCCATATTCTTTCTTCCTTGTTAAACACATCCTTAGCCAAATCCTCACCCTTAGCTAAAACCATTGAAAGAGACCACACATTGACAATACCCTTATTTTTAAGATTCTCCTATTCTTACATATGTAACTTATATGCTCATATTGGTTACATTTCTGACAAAATATTCTCGCATTTTCATAGACAATGGGTTGGATCCAATTTCCATATATTCATTTCAAAGTAATATGAGTAGGAAGAACACTATTCATAGCAACATTCATACACATGCTTGCAAAAACCAATTTAGTTTTTTTGTTGGGTAACCTTATTAACAACCAAGAAATGCCCAAAAGAATTTTCTATACTTTGAAAGATTTTATAGTTCCAAAAATCCATGGGTAAACTTGGCAAACTCACCCAAGTAGGGCAATTGATCCAAGATTTGTAGAAGGATTAAAACTAGTTTTCCACTTGCATAAAGAAAGAAAAGTTATTACAATTCTCACCAAAATCCCAAGGTCCTTTCGTCAAAACTTTGATAAGATCTTTATTCACAAATTGAAACAAGAATATGTCATTTACCATAGTACTAATAGTAGCACTACCTTTTATTTTCCAAACCAAATCTACCCATTTACGAACTTGATCTACATTAGATCTAAAAACAAGGAACTTACCCACTAAAGAGTTGTCCACTCTTGCAATCACCTCATCCATTAGATTGTCTAACACATTTAGGGGAGAGGACCCAATACTTGAGCATGTTTCAATAGTTGTGATAGTAGTTGTTAATATAATGCCCAAAAGTTGTGATAGTAGTTGTTTATATAATGCCAATAGTTGTGACTTGACTACCCATAATTAAACAAAATGCATTATTTTGATCTAAAAAGTAACCAATTATGTGATGCCACATCAACGCTCAACTATCCATGATGTGAATGCACAAGTATTGGTAGCACTTTTTTTTGGGGCCTTTTTAGACACCTTGACAAAAAGCATGCTGATGTGGCATCATATTTGATGATGTGGCCCTGAAACGAAAGTTATAAGCAGGGGACTTGCCAAGTAAGCTGCTATAAAAAATTGGGAGTGATTTGAAATTTCCACGTAGGATAATTAGAAGCGCAAAGTTAGGGTGCACAACTACTAGATCCTCTCCCCTACAACAAGTCCCTCCTCAAAGCAAATCACCAAAGGGGCTGAACCCTTATCCACTTTAGGAAACTTTGATCCAATAAATTTTTCCACAAATGAAGCATGATCTTCTATATCAAGAAAGTATTTTGTTTATTTATCAATAGAAGCAACGCCCGACTTTTGAGAAATGACCACTCCCTTACCTGACAACATCTAAACCAATCGATACCTCTAAAGCAATTGTATTGAATTGGAGAACTTCTCGAAGGCCCCCCTCCACAAAGTCCATTGATCAAATCCCACCAAAAAACTTCAGAAGAATTCAAATTTTGCAAGACGCAAGTATTAAGGGTTACTTATATATGTATGTTTTTGATACCATCATTTCAATTTTTTTTTATTAGCACAAACATTACGCATCTCGCACAATTGCAAGTAACAAAAAATGTTTACCCAAATATAAAACTTCTAGACAAATTTTTTTTATAATTTCAAATCTCGAATTAAAGAAGTTGCGAGAAAAGACGTGGAAGCATATAAAACAAATCGACTTCAATTACAATATGATTCACAAGTTGCACTGAACACATCAAAAGAGTTTCAAAACCCAAATACTACCCGCAACTCACCACGTGGACAAAAACTAACCCTAAAAAACACGTGACGTGTCGACCGGCAAGCGTTCTCAGTTTTCCTTCTGCGCATGTCACGTCACATTACATACCAAACCCAGCAAAAGCGTGGGTGACGTGGACGGCCAAACACGCAAACATATGTCACATGCAAAGATACGACAGTCGCCCACATGGGGCTGCTCACTGCCTCAAATGGAAAACAAACATCTTTACTACAATAATTTATCACAGAGACTAAGTAGTCGATTTTGTTTTCAGCAAATGGAGTCGGTGGGGTTCGAACACTAGACGTGCTGGACCACGGAGTGAGGTGTATGGAGTCTCACTTCCGACATTAAACTAATGGCGGCAAACTCTTCCTCGTGGGCGACTGTACGTGGAAGAAGCAACGCAGAGTCAAGACTGTCAGGGAGGCTTCGGTGCCTGCCCAGAAACATTGTCACAATTATTAGGATCTTCCCTCCCGTGCTCCATTTTCCCGACAAGCTATATGGAATGTCTTGGCAGGAAAAGGAAGAACTAGTATTAAAAGATTTGGCAAAGGCGCAGCTGTAGCCCACTGATAATCCAACGTTGCCGAATCCACTGCAAAAATAATGCCGATGCGTTTATTAAACTCATAAAATATAAAATGTCGAACATATTAATGAATTGATAAGTGGGAGGTATTTTTTCAGCACATTCAAATGAGTGATATGCATTTGAGTCGAGTAGTATTGGGATGGGTGATCTTCGGGGAAGATCCAATGCTTCACATATGTGAGCATCACCAAGATGCAATGGGTGCTAAATGGGTCATTCATTATCATGAGAGATGAGTTCTTGTGAACCATTACTCATGAAACATGGATCAATGAGTGACTCAAAAAATAATATGATTGAATCCTCATAGCAATATCATAAATTAAATCAAGATAAAACAAGATAATATTGAAGATTAAATTGAGCGGATCTCGACTAATGTTGTCGCTCTGGAGTATGCATATGAGAAAAATGATGATAAATAGATAGGTTGAATCCCGAACTAGAAGTTTTTGTGACTAAACAAAAAATTAACTATTATATTTTTTAGGTGTAAATGTCATCTGGGATTCCTCCTTCTCCCTGTCCTTTTATATGCTTGAAAGTCTTGAGTCTTTTCTTGAGTCAAATAAACTGGATAAACAAAAATACACTTACATGTCAGAGATGCACCAAACATTAGTCATGTAAAATTATATTAAACTATGGGAACATCCCAATGCATATATGGCATCTATTACTAAGGTCTAAACTGTTGAAAAAGGTGTTAGGAAGCGATGAAGGATAATTTTACATTTTATTCATATTTAAAAGTGAAAATAATTTTCTTCTATCATTTATTTTAAATGGGGTTTTGATATTGGTCATGGTCATCCAACAAAACATTAAGGTTCTTGTTATAGGCATAAACAAGACAATGAACTATTTGACAAAATATATTAGGAGAACATAGTCTTTCATGTATATAAAGTAGAAGTATATACTAGACAATGAATTTCTAAGGAATATAGTATAGTTTTATGTTTCATAGGTCTATTATTAAACATGACAATGAAAAAAAGTGTCTATTTAAAGAAAGTAATGGGTAGAAGAAAAATACAAATGAGTCATATAAACTTATTAGATTTAGGAAAGTGAGAACACAATTACAAGAATTCAAGAAGATAAAAAAGCGATTTCTAGCATATTGGAAACATTGAACATCAAATAAGAAAGTTTCAAGTTGAAAATAATCAAAAAAGGAAAGAAAGACAAAAATTCATCCTCCTCTAAACATAATATGACCTTGCAGCAATGTTAAGTTGAAAACATGCTTGAAATCCATATTTATGTATGTTTGACAGAAAACATACACAGTTTAATTCAAAATCTTGCATACATCTTCATGGCCTATGGAAAATTCAAACTAATTATCCATACTATGTTAAAAGATGATCAGATAAAATAACTCCTAAGAAAATAATATAAATAAAATAAAATAATTCAAGACTCATATTTCTTAGCATTTTTTGGATAGACGTATTTAAGATATCTATACTAGTATTTAAAAATGGTTGAATAAAATTTTAATTTATTATAATTCATGTTTTAAATGTTTTAATTTATTTTAATCTATTGAATATTGTGAAGATGTTTCAATCTAAACTTGTCAATTTGATTAGATTCTTATTCACACAATTAACCTTAAATATAAAGTGGTTTAAGAAGAATTTTTTATATAACTATTAAGTTGTGATCAATATAGATAGTGTCTACTCAAATTTTTATATAAAAGATTGATACAAACTCATCTTAATACACTAATCAATTAATTTGAAAAAAAAAACTAAATTGTTATTAATATATTGAATGTTTGCTCAAATTTCTATATAAAAAATTGATAAAAAAAAATACACAACTATTAAAATACATGATCAATAGACAAGTTATTTACTCAATTTTTATCTAAAAGATCAATACAAACTAATAACAATGCACTATAGCTATTTATATCAACTCTTTTTCTTGAAAGGTAACAAGAAGTGGATAGCCTTGAACTTTTCCAATGCTCAGTTGGGTAGGATAAATGTTTTTCAAAAGGTGTAGGCAGAGATTACACAATCAAACTTTTGTCTTTCACAAATGAGAGTGGACTACTCTATTCTCTGAAAGGAATCTTTCTCTTGCAATTATGAGAACCTCCCTAGTATTTGAAGTTCTAGCACAAAGTTCAATAAACACATTTAAAAGTATGAACAGCTCTAAAAGAAAGGAATATGGACATTCTATCTCGACTATTAGTCCATGGCAGATTCAAAGTTCTTTTCACTTCTGCTACACTGTGCCATTAATCTGTTTTTCTTTCTTTGCAGTTTTCCTTGTATTGTTTTAAGCTTGCAAATCTTTCCCATGGTAGAAGAGCATTAATAAATAAATCCAGACAAAGTTTTCTTGGTATTCAACCACAGTCAAGACTCAAATTTACTGAATGCTACTGTAAACAAGGAGGAGAAAGAAAAGACTGAGAATCAAAGGTTGCTAATTTTAAATTACATCATGCACACCATCAAAACAAGCATAGGTGGTGAAAGGTCAGTGAGATTGACTACATTTGTTCCGGCGTTGCGTGTGGCTGCAGACTGGAACACCGCATCCACAATCTTCTCTGCATGTGTTAGACCATCAACTGCTCTTGACTTCCAGTCCAGAACGCAGAAAAACAGGGCTTGAATAGTATTGATGGCTGTGACAGTGAGTATGAGCCACAGCGTCTGGCTCTTGGGAAACAAGTGGGTATAGCACTTGCGAGGATTTTCCAGAAGATATGTATCTTAAATCTTCTTCTTACTTCCCTTAGAAAACCTCTCTAATACATATATAATGACCCATATACGGGGACCAAACATGGTATTTCCAAGAAGTGTTACAGAGCTTAGCAGAAGCAGAATGAATGGATGGTTCCTGAAGGGAATCATACTGTTGTCTAGAAGAGTGAACCCTGCATTTGCAAAAGATGTTGCACAGTTTACAACTGCAAAGAATGTTTTGTTTGGCATCATTGTCTTCCAACACTTTGCTAGCTGTAGGAGAGGCAGCCAAATATATCTGAATAAGCAGAATTCCACCCAATTGCACCATGAGAAAATAAGCAACAACAATTCTGTAAAGATAGGTCAAGGCCATGTATTCCATACACTGTGATCTCCAGAGAAAAATCTCCATGTCGTTAGATGGGTTTTCTTTGTTACTACATATCAAAATCTTCTCCTACAAAACAGTCATGCAATCCATACTCCAGATGCATCTGTTCCAGACAACTTTTGCCATTTCACAAGATTTCCCCATCACATATTCTCAGCAGCCTCTGTCGTCTCTGATTCATTTGCAATAAAAGTTGCACAATCTTCTTTCATCTTTAATTCGATTGAAATGGGTTTTTCTTCCACCTTAGTCATGATGATCATGGCCTGATTTGTAAGTATCCTTCTATAAGCCAATCTTTTGGCATAGAGAGGCGGCAGAGAAGTGAAGATCTGACTGCCAAACACTGTCAGCAACAAGATTACAGTCTGCTGGAACTTATGCAGCCCTTGTATCCTTAAACTCAGCAGACCAGTGACAGTTACAGCAGAGGTACAGCAATACAGAGCATCTATGAAACTCATGCTCTGAATTCTTATCAGGACAAAGCCATAGAGCCAATGCACCGCTGAATCCTAACACTATGAAATAAGCAACATGAAGAATAATGAACAATGATGTTTTCCTTAGCCACGAGGGCATTTCCTCTACACTCTTGATGGGCATTACTTGTGTTCTGTACAAAGTCCAGTCGCCCTCACTGGAGCTCTTTTTGCTGTGTGAAACCTTCTCATCCATTGAAACACTTTAATAAGAAAATCCAAGCTTCTTCTTTACCTAAAGGAATAAATTTATTTATTTATTTTGATAGGAATCGGATTGACCACTTCCAAGCAGCCAATGCGGCTACTCAGACTCGCACAACCTCCATTAATTTTTAGACTTCGGTTTGGAACACGAATTCTTTCCAACTTCCATTATATTTATATAACATAACGAAGGAATATGGACCATTTCTTGATTTATGCGTGTCATCTTGCGCAGGGCCATGTTAATCTTCTCTGTATCGTATCAATTTTATCGGATGTCTCCATATCATCAATTGATATTCTAGATCATATCCTTCTCAGCCTACCGCCCATAGATTGTTTTTGACAGACCAAATGAAGGTGACCTGAAACTTCAGATCGGAGCATTTTATATTTCGATTTAAACAATATATTGTAAGTTTTAATTTGTTTAAATAGATGGGTTCTACAAAAGAAAAAAGAGTTGTTTAAATCCCACAGGCCTCTGTACATAATTTGTTTTCTTGTTTCCAATATTCTTTGATGGATGTCATTTCAGAACTCATAACTCTTTTTCCCTGCTTCACCACATTTTCTGTTTTGTAATCTCGATAGTATTAGAAATTTGCAGGTCATGCTTATAAATAAAGATGAGATTTGATGTCACTTATTTTATATTCTAAAGCATATTTTCCAAAATTTATTAATAAAAAAAGTTAAGAATCATAAATAAAAATATATATATTTTTTATGTATTTTATAAGTTAATTTTTTTATATATCTAAATTTAAGTATCTTTTTATAAATATAATTAATTTATAAAATGGTTGATTGTAAATTGTAGTAGTTCATATTCACAAGTAAAAGCAAAATTTGATGTCAATTACTTTATATTTTTAAAACATATTTTCAAAAATTTACAAAAAAAATATATTAAGAAGTTAAAATAAAAATAAATTCTATGTATACAACATAATAAAATTGAAGGGGGGCCTTTTTGGTGAACTAGTGGGGCTTCCTGCATATAGTGACAACAACCAAGATTCAAACTTCACAGGTTTACTCTCTACCATGTCGACGATGGAGATTGCTTACCTTGGTGTTAACACACCAAAAATAAGTTAAGGGGAGACCCTTTGGTGAAATGGTGGGACTTAAATTTCTTGTAGTGCCAAAAACCAAGGTTCAAACCTTGTGGGGTCGCTCTCTACCACGTTAACAATAGAGATTTCCTACCTTAGAAAAATTGAACATAATCTATATATTGTTGAGAGCAATAAAGTAATGGAACAAGAGAGTGATGACGTGTGCAAGGGAGAGTGCAGAGACAGACAAAATGGAGGGAGCATATGAGAATGTAAGTTTGGTTCAGATGAAGGGGAAGGGTATTGGTGTAAATAGGTGTTTTACCTATCTAGGTTCTATATACATGTTAAGTCCACTTAGGTCCTAGGAAGGATTTTTTCTAGTTAATCATTAGTTGTCACTTATCTTATCTAGTTGGTTTTTATTTAATGCTTGTATCCTAGGTAATTATGAGTTAGTTGTCTCATGTGATAGGATTAAGACACTTGTCATGATCTTGTCTAATCATATCCTTCACCTTACGTATATAAGCAAGGCCTCATATATATATTGTATATTCATTATGACAATCTTGCATCTTTAATCATAGCATGATATTTTTTCCATTTCTCTCATGTGAAAGTTATTTTGTCTTGCAGGTGATCCTGGAGTGTTGAGGAGTTCACCTTAAAATCCTAGAAAGAGGAAGAAGATGAGGGTGAGCCACTTGTTGTTACACCCCGCTTCATTGTTACTAAGTTACTTTTACCTTCATGAGTGAAAATGTTGATATATGCAAATTGTGACTTTAATATGTTTACTAGGTGTTCAAAAGAAGTATCGAAATGTGTGTTGAGATGATAATGCTAAATTAAAGGAATGAATATGTTTAATATTGATGAAATGCGATAAAAGAATATGCATTGCAATGTGAATGCTTTGTCGATACAAATGTTTTATGATGCTAATATATTTAATATGAATGGCTAACTACTAGATACAATGTATTAAGCTAGATGTAGGAAGAAGCTAAACCCTCAGGTACATGAAGGGGAGTATCACTCAGGAGAGGAGCTTGGTTTGATTACCCCTTAATAAGCCTGAATTGAGCTTTCACGCACTCACCTCTAGTTTAGTGAAGTTGAGTCAATAGTTGGGAAATGGTAAGTTATCCATAGCCTTGTTTGAGTATGATTTAGAAGACATTATGATCTTGTCTGTGAATGTTTTGATTTAGGTTATGTGTTCGAGTTTCTTGTCTTATGTGAGTTCTTCATTATGTGTATATTTAATTGATCAATGGGATTGTGAATATATGTGCTTAAAATTCAAGGCATGATATATTTATATGTATATATACACGTATGCAATGACATTAATGAAAATGTACATACAAGTATATTATTATATATACATACATTTATATGTATATATATATATGCATGCGATATTATGCGGAATGTATAAAATGAGTATATGCATTTGAATATCAAATGATGCATTTTATGAATTTATAAGTTGATATAAATATATATATATATAAACATTATGTTATATACATAGATACATACATAGATACATATATACATATATATATATATATATTGTATATATAATATGGTAATGTTTAAATAGTGTCATAATATTCATCTAAAATGCATAATACATATAAAGCGTAACTTATACATATAATGAATAAACACAACAATAAAAGGAAAAGTGCAACATTCATATAACACAACATATTAAGGATGGCACAATAATATGAAACCCATGTATGTTGCGGGTGATCCCACAATAGTGGTTTACAATTTTTGGCCAAACTGGACACTGAAATTATTTTTTAAAACTAAATCTTCACATTCGAGCACCTATAGCGGCTAAACTGTGAAGAATTTGAAGATGATGCAAACTAGAGTCTCATCACATTTTGTCTGCAGATTGCAGATTTTTTTTCATTTTTTCAAAATTTTTGAATCCATTTCTTTTTTTTTCCATGAAATGGTTTTTCAAAAATAGCATTTTTAAAAAGTGACGCACACCGCATAACATATAACTTTTTTTCCATGAAGGATAAAATTATAATTGTTTCAAATTTAGATTTGTAACTCTGATATCTAGTGCTTCCACTTGGTTAGATAGTTTTTTATTGAATTTTTTTTCTTTAGTCAAGTTTCAAAGTCAAACCAATTACAATTTAGACATAGCGCAACCGTATAACACAACTTTTTTTGTATATATCGAAATTCAATTTCTTTTTTCTATTGGATCAAGGACTTCAATATCTGGTGCACTCATATTTTTTAATTTTTTTTTTTTGATAATCTGCTATTTTTCCACATATGCAGAACAAAGACCTTCATTTTCGATGAAAAACCTATGTTTAATAAAACTAAAATATCAAATACATAATAAAACCAAAACATATTAAAATTATATTCGTTGGATAGCTTGTTCTGAGGACTACTTGATTCTA
Source organism: Sequoia sempervirens (assembly GCA_007258455.2). Taxonomy (NCBI): domain Eukaryota; kingdom Viridiplantae; phylum Streptophyta; class Pinopsida; order Cupressales; family Cupressaceae; genus Sequoia; species Sequoia sempervirens. The sequence goes on from VDFB02281492.1 coordinate 1,031,495,901, forward strand.
GTTGGTTTTGTGAATATTCCTCTATTTTCATCCTCAAACCAATCTCTGAAGTGCCAAAATTCATGTTTTTTTTCTATCTCAGGGGGGATGAGGAATAAAGGGGGTTCGAGCAAACCACTAGGGGTTCACTCAAACCAGGGTTCACTCGAACCCTAGTTCATTCAAACCCACCTTCTATAAGGGGTTTTGATGGCTTTTTTGGCGGGAAAGTATTAAGAGGGTTCGACCGAACCTAGGTTCTACCGAACCCCTAAAATCAAGTTTTTTTCCATGCATTCATTTTTTGTGAGTTTTCCTTCCTCACTTCAATTGTAAACCACTATTGTGGCTTCACCCTTGCATATATAACACTTGTTATATAGTGTTATATATTTATGTTAGACTGTCTTCAAAACTTAAAGTGTAGTAAATAGGAGATGGTGCATTAATTAAATGATAATGAATATGAATTAAACACTATTTGAACATGTTAAAAGTGGCGCATAAGATAAGGGGTGTGGGAATAGAACCAAGTTTTGAAATGTTCTCTCAAGACAAAGTCAAAATATAAAGGCAAAAAGAATAGCCAACATATAGGAACTTTGACCTATTATTTTCCAAATAGGAACCCAAAGGAATAGGGCACATGATGTTTTGTGTGGCACCAAATTATGAATAGTGCAAACCAAATAGAAGTCTAATTTGCAATACAAATTCTAGCATATGAAGCAAATCGGAATGTGAGAAATAGTCAAATGAGAAGCTGGCCAAAATGAGTTGACCTATGGAAACATTAACCTTGCATTTCTAAATGTTATTTTTGTTGTCCATAAGAATGAATGACTCATTCTTTGTGGTGAAATCTAGTTGTGCATGTGTTTACTATGCAATGTTTTTAGCTACCAATTTTTCTTCTTGCCGAGTCAAACATTTTTTATTGAGAAGTGTCATCTTTGAGAGCTTATTTCTAGCATGTGGGTGATCCCACAAAGCTGGTTTACAATTTATGGGAGGAACTGATTTTTGCTAAAATCACATATTTTTAGAAATTATAATGATTTAATCCTTTAAAAGTTCCATTTAAAGCATTCCAATTGAATAGGTTTGATCAAACTACATTAAATCAAACCCCTTGGATTGAACCTCGCTAGTTTTAAACCATACCTATAATGAAGTCTCCTTTACACCTATCAAAATGCTGATAAAAAACCACTTTTGATTTAACTTTTGGGGGGTCAAAAGAATTTACTTAAAATTTCTATTTTGTAAGTATGTAGTCCTTATTATAAGTTTCCCAAAAAGTATAAATTTAAATAAATTTAATTTTATTATTATATTTATTTTTTATTTCTTGTGAATGTAGGTTTTTCACCAAAAATCAAACTCTCTGTTCTGCACATGTGGAAAAATAGGAGATTATAAGAAAAAAAATTCAAAAAATATGAGTGCACCAGATATTGAAGTCCTTGATCCAACACATAATTATTTTTTGTATTTCGATACATATAAAAAATGTTATGTGCTATACGGTCGTCCTATGTCCAAATTATAATTGGTTTGACTTCGAAACTTGATTAAAGAAAAAATATTCAATAAATAACTATCTAACCAAGTGGAAGCACTAGATATTAGAGTTACAAATCTAAATTAAAAAGAATTATAATTTTATCCTTCATGGAAAAAAATTTATATGTTATACGGTGAGTCACTTTTTAATAATGTTGTTTTCTGAAAAAAACTAGTTTTTGAGGGAGATCGAAAAAGAAGAGAAATTTGATTCCAAAAAAATTGAAAAAAATATATTTAGAATTTGCAGACAAAATTTCATGAAACTCTAGTTTGCATCATCTTCAAATTTCTTACGGTTTAGCCGTTATAGGTACCCAAAAGTGAATATTTAGTTAAAAAAAAATATTTTAGTGTCCAGTTTGGCCAAAAAATTTAAACCACTATTGTGGGATCACCCATGTAGTTGCTCACATTTGTGTATAAATAGAGGTGTTTTCTCCCTCAAATGGGACACATTATGTACTCTTGATGCTTATTTTCTAAGTTGTTATTATTCTATTTTTCCGAGTTTGAGAGTTTGTGAGAGGTTTTTAAGAGTAAGCTTTTGGTGAGTGGAAGAGAGATAGTTGGGAATTGCTTGTTGATTATGGAGAAGGATAAGTTAGGAATCCAGTTTGATCTTTGGAAGCTTTACATATTCAGGCATGTTGAATTCTACTCTTTTATGCATTTTATGTTTTAAAAAGATTGTATGACTTTGTTTGTCTTGTTTGAATTTAGTAAGTTAGTTGTTCTATTATGAATTTGGTTATCATCTTCTTTGGATAAGTACGGAAGATTCTTGATAAGTCTAGTTGTTAGTAAACCCCGATAGAGGGTTATATGCATGCATATACTATATACATTGGATTGTGAATATATGTGCTTAAAATTCAAGGCATGATATATATATATATACGCATATGCAATGACATTAATGAAAATGTACATACAAGTATATTAATATCTATACATACGTCTATATGTATATATATATGCATGCGTTATTATGCAGAATGTATAAAATGAGTATATGCATTCGAATATCGAATGATGCATTTTATGAATTTATAAGTTGATATAAATATAAATACATACATACATACATACATACATTCATACATACATACATACATATATATATATATATATGTAGGATAGCAAGAATAATTTTTGACTCACCAAGAAGGTAAAAATCCACACCTCCTAATCTCAACCCTACAATTTCAGTGCAGAAAAATTTGGTACTTGTAGCACAATCACCAGTAATGGAAAGACAGTTTGATTTTGTAGAATTTAATGGGGGAAACCCATTATTTCTTTCTCAACACGATTATAATCCAGTTGTAGCCCTCAAAAGTCTACCATATTTCACCAGAGAAGATCAAACCACTCCTGTTGAGCACATTTGAGATGTGGCTACTTTGTGCTCGGTTCATAATGTCACCAAAGAGAACGTAGCACTTAGGATTTTTCCTGCATTATTGATGGGAAAAGCCTCTCAATGGTTTAGAGGCCTTCCAACAAATTCAATTGCAACATGGGATTAGTTGGGTGATGGCTTGCATCAACAGTTTGAGGAAAAATCTTATCATTTGTCTTTGTTGGAGCAGTTAAGTACCATCAAGAGAGCTCCTCACGAGCACATGTCAGATTTTAACTACTGTTTCTGAAGGACTTGGGAAAGGATTCCCATGATGGTAAAGCCTTCACCACAACATGCATTTGTATTTTTCTTTAAGGCTTTAAATAGTGAAATTTCTATACTTATTTAGTCTATGAGTGGGTTTACTCTCCCTAATGCTTATGATATAGCTATTAGAGAAGAAAATTTCCTTATACAAGCTAGTAAAATAGCCCCAAGGCCTCCTATGCCAATTTTTACTAAAGTTCAACCACCTATTCTTGTGTCATTACCCCCTTTAGTTGTTTTCCCACCTGTTCCAACAATAGGATACCAAGTTGGAGCCCAAGAAACTGTTGTTCCAACCCATTCTCAAGAACTTTAAGAGATTAGGAATATGATGAAAACTATAGGGAATGATTTGGTGAGTATTAAGAGGCAAGTTGGCCAATATTCTAGACCCTATCAAGCTCCATATCAGCCCAACTAGTCAAATAGACCACCTTTTCAAGCTGATTCTCAAGGCTAAAGGAGAAAATTCAATCCTAGACTATTTCAGCCTTATAATCCTAATGTTGCCAGCTCTTCAAAGGAGCTCATTCCCACACAAAATAATATGGAACAAGAGTTTGACTAGTGTTATTCATGCAACCAGCCTCATAATCAAGTTGCATGCATGAATGGTATGAGAAATTAGGCTCTAATGGTTCAAAATAAATATGTTGGTTCAAAAAGTGTCTTAAATAGAGAATATAGAGTAGCAAGGTTTACAAACTTAGCAAGGTAAATGTTGCCTTCATGAATTGGCAAGAGGGAGAGTTTTGTGGAATAAATCAACTACAAGGACAAAACCAGCTAGATTCACCTATTATAGCCAATACTAGATCGAAGAAGAGGATTGTTGACTTGTGGCAACAAGCATGAAATGATCAACAACATGCAAGAAAAGGTAAATTTCAGGCTCCTACAACTCAAGTTGGACCTACAATTTCACAAAAGATTCAAATATTTCCAAGAGGTGAAGTTTCACCTAGCAAGGATTGGCCTAAGATGAAATCACAACCTTTGGAAAAGGAAAATGATGCTGCTATTTCTAAGACACAACAAAAGGTTAGTGCTCCTTCATTTAATATTGTTGAACATATGAAGAAGGCTACTTTTAGCATTCCAATGTAAATCTAGATGAGTGGGCAGCCCTAAATCCCAAGGTTGACCCTTTTAGTCACATGGGTGGGGTAGGATTAAGCATTTACATGATTCATGAACATTAGGTTTATGTCCCAAACCTACTATGAAGGGTTGATCATGAGGAGGTCAAAGATGATTTGTTTCAAGATGAATTGATATATTTTGTTCACACTTAGAGGAAGACCCAATACCTTTGGGAAGAAAAAGGTGAAAGTTACCATATTCCTAGGTGAGTCACTGGAAGTGGAGTATCTTGGTCAACAAGATGACAAACAACATTCTCAACAACAGCATGAAGAGGTTAAAAAGGCTGAACAAGAGAATAATTTCACGTTTTGGTTTAATGAGTTACCTGCTTTCATTTAGAATGATGATGAAAATATTGTTTTTGAGTGGTAGGAAGGTGTCAAAAAATGTGATGGATTATTGTTTGAGGATCATCAATTTGATAATAGAGCTTTGGATCAAAAAGAGGACTACAAAAATGAACCTTTTGAGGAACCTGAAAAGCTTACTAAGAGCTGTCATGAGGTAAAATATAGTTCCCTTCCATCCAAAACCCAAGAGGAATTCCAAGAGAATTTGTCTTGGAATGATCTTAAGCTTTTAGTTGTAAACTTAGAAAAATTGGAATAAATTGGTGTTGAACCACATTTTCCAGTTGATTTGTTGGATGAGCTCACTAATTTTGTGGATGAGATTCAAAGGAGTATGTCCTTATTGGAATCAATGCCAAGTTATGAGAAAAAAATTGATGAAAGCCATTTGGACAAGCTTTTATTTCATGAATAGATCAATGAGAGCAACCTTGATATGAATATTCAAGAGTTTGAAACACATGCAAACATTGCGCAAGATGAGCAAGAAAAGGGGCAAGACATTACTTTTGAAGGTATCAGTTCTAATGTTTTTCTCAGTTCTAAAGGAATCACTCATGAAGATACCTCAAAACCTATTATGAGTTAGAAGACTAATGTTTAGTTGCATAGAGATTTAAGCACAAACATGATAGAAGAATTTTGTGCAAAGTTTAATGACATGTTTCTGAGTGATTTTAGTTGAAACAATGATGAAGTTAAAATAGTGAATAACCAACAAGATTTTAGAAATGAGCTCGCTCAAATTTCATCCTTTAAAGAGGATGACCTATCAGGGATTTGGCCAATAAGGGTGTCAATGAGATGCAACAGACTATTAGCACACCCAAGGATGAGATTGCAACAAGAGAACAATAGACTTTTTCATTTTAAACAAGCAATCTGTGTCATCAACTTCAAAGAGGGGGAGATTCTGATTATGTTCTTTAGAATGCTTCACAACAGTTTGTGGGGTGTACTCTTGCTTCTCACATCTTATCAACATATCATGAATAGGCTAAGCACCCTTTGTTGGTTAGAAAAGGGAGCTATTTTTTAAAGTTGGTTAATGGTTTTATTTGAGCTCCACCCCTTTGCGTGTTAGAGTAGGTTTTTATTTCGAATAAGGTGTTGATACAAGAGTGTTCAGTTCATTAGTTTCCTCTAAGTGCTCAAGGAACATTTATTTTAGTTGTTTTTCTCTCCCTAAGTGTTGTTGCACATGTTTGCTAGCCACCCGGTCCTTTTAGTTTGCTTTTAGTTCAATTTTTGCTACTGTTTGGAGTATTTGTAGATTAAGTTTCATGGTTTTCTAAGTTTGAGAGGGGTCAGATTTGACTCCATGCCCAATAAATTGTTTAAAGCAATTGGTATAGATGCTTAGCAGGCAAGCATTTAGCAAAAATCACCATAAATGTTACCAAATTTTCACCTACAACTCAATTTGGTACGGCTGAAGCAGTTTATTTGCATTTAAGGTGAAAAGATTCTAACATATTTCTACCATGCTTAACCATTGCATATCAAATTTTAAAAGAGTGAGTTCAGTTTTATTATGCAATGTATTACAACAAAAGGATGCTAAAAGAAAGAATTCAATTTTTCATTCAATGCTTTGTAGCATAAAGGAGAATACATGAATTATAAGAAGTTTATTTCATTCATTTTCTAATGCTTTCATTCATTTTATAGTGTGTCATCCATTTTGCAAAAGAAATATACACAAGACTGCATAAGTGTTTCCTTTCTATTCATTGGAAAGAAAGGAGTAATCAAAATGTCCACACAAGTTGTGGGAGTAGCTGAACTAAAGCAACATAGAAGATATGCTATACATTTGAAGATTAAATAATAGAAATAAATATGAAAGGAAACATATCCATCATTTCCTATGGTGGTTTCATGTCGGTCTTCGTTGTTGCCTACCCCTCCTTGCTCCTAGTCTTCAAGTGAACCTACAGATGATTGAGAAATATTGTTAGAGCTCTGGATACATGAATCTCATCATATGCCCCATCAACAAAAATATAGCACATGTTTATGATGCATTAAGTCAACAAATATCATATGTATGTAAGAGAGCCTACAAAATAAAACATCATAGGAGCATTGAGCTTCACTATTTTTTTATCTAACATGTTTGTTCATTATGCAGGTATAGGTGAAATAATGTTGCTTATTTATTTTTGAAGACATCATAGTATGTGGAATAAAAATGGGCTCCCTCAAGGGTTGAGCCCAACATGCTGCCCCTAAACCTCAAGAGGGGAATGAGATAGGAATACACATTCATATTGCTCAAATCAAAACATTTTCAGTTGAAGGAGTATTTCATAAGGTGACTGCAAAACTAATAGATTCATTACTCATTCATGACAATTAATTCAAGTGCAATGAAGTGAAAATCACAAATGAACAATGGCCCCATGAGATGCCTAAGTAATATGCAACTTAGAATACATGCATCATTTCCTCATTAAAATTTTTGAACTTGCAAACAAGATTCCATGTTGTCATTGTTTAGTTCCATTGAATGGTGCTGATATCGTATCTTACTACTGCTATAAATCAATGTTGGTTGTTGTTTAAGTTATTTAGAGTGCACATTTGGAAGACATAATCAACGATCAAGAAGGCGTGACAAGAAAAGCTCACATAAAAGGGATTTGTAAGCATGCATTTTACATTTGAAGAGTCAAGGTAATGATAGAAGGCAGTGCTCTATGTAAATGCTCAGAATGTAGAATGAACTATACCAAACAATGGTGAAGCCCTCATTACATCTGTTGATGCATCATTCTTTCGAAATCCAAGCATTCTAAAACAATATTTAGTACAATGAATGGATTGTTGACATTGTGCCCTTTATTACATTCATTTGTGTGTAAGTGCTTGTATTGTGATAATAAAAGACTCTGGTAGCAAGCAAGTGATAAGTGGACTGTGTGTACACATATCAAAGAGCTATGATAAGAGTATCACACAAGAGAGGAGCCTCTTTCTATTTTTTCATAAAATGGAAATATATAGAATGTAGAAGACTAAAACAAAGCTTTTGTTTTCATTACAAATGAATTCAATTTCGATGCCAAATTAAGAGAATACATAGAAATAAGGAATGGGTTTCAAGAGTCTTGTTTAATGTTTACACAATAACCTTTCAATGGTTCTACTTGCAAGTAAAGAGAGACCCTCAAAGCATTTGCAATAGTGGAAAAGACAAACACAGAATAAGTAAAAGATGCTTTTCTTTTCCTTCAAGATAGTAAGAAACCATTATCTTCATTCTACCACATTAAAAAGCAAAAATGCATTTCTCAAAAGCAACAAATCTAGCATCATAATGGTGCTAGGTTTTTAAGTAAAGAGAGTAAAGACATACAAAAGCCGTGTCCCTAGTATGCAGTGATATTTTATTTTTGTAGAAAATAAGAGCCCAAAATTTGTGTTTGGTTTTAAAAAGAAAACTTTGCAAAGAATGATAGCGTTTGTGGAGAGAGTTGTGGCCAAACCAAGGAGCCAAGGGTTTTATTTTTTTCCAATTAAAGAAAATATACAACCACGGGTTTATAAAAAAATAGAACCAAATTTCATGTCAAATATCAAAGGTTTTGCATAAAAAATTAAGGAGCACCTAGTATATACAAAAATTTCAAGGAGAAGGCTCCAAAATGCAAACCTGTATCAACATTCTAGCTACATCCTGGAAGGTCTTGTTTCATTTATGAAAAAAATCAGAACCACCAAGGGTTTTACATGAGTGTTTATAAAATACCACAATAATGATATCAACAAGCTTGTTGAGGGTTTGAGAAGCACCCAGAAATAGAGAGGTTGCAACCATGGAGAAACAAGAAGTTCTATTTTGTAGAGATTAATAGAACCAATGAATATTTTTGCATAAGAAACTCAAATCTTTTTCATTATTTTGCACTCAATGTGCTCGAATCAAGCTTGTTTTTATAGAAAATAGAGAGATAGTGCAAGATTTGAATAGTAAAGACCTTACCTTCATTTGTTTTCTATGGAGAAGTACATTCAAATGCCATGACAACAAACTTCAGAAAATAAGAATGCATCAGAAAAATGACAATGGCCACGGCTAAAAGGCGTGATAATGCATTCAAAATGAACATATTGAAGGGATTTTTACATATTTTGTAAAAAGAGATACTCAACAGTGATTTGTTGAACATGTTTGACATGAAAGCAGCAAGAATGGTGGAAGAATCAATCTCAAACCCTAATCTCATGGCGGTGGTGTGCAGAGCCAAGTTCTCCAAAACTCAAAGATGCAAATGATGCTAAAAGTAAGGGATCAAATTGCTTTTGTTCTAGGGTTTTCATTTTTTTTCATAAGTCAACTTTTCCTTTTCTTCACCTTGATTCAATTTTTAATTCCTTCACTAATACCTTCATGGTATTATACTCGCCTTTGCATATATGCTATACTTGGGCTTTTTGCCTTAGGTTTCTTTTATGATTTTTGAATAAATGAAGTGATTTGATGCCTATTCTATTTTTCTGAATTTTATTAGAAAATCAACAAAACCCATGTGCCTTAAAGGTTCAATACTTGGAAAAATTGTAATAAAAAAAAACATATATATGCTATTTTTGCCTTGTATTTTTGTAAATCAAATCAAGCATAAGTTGACCTCCTTTTTTACAAAGAGATCAAAACTGCAAACAATGTAAGACATTACTAAAACAATATTTCTATAAATTGTTTTAGTGATTCTCATTTAAAATGCAATGATATAAAGCAAGTGTTGAGGGGGAATCTTTCTTTTTTTTAGTTTGAGTCCCATTTGAGAAAAATCAGAAAAAACAAGCAAACTGAGGTTTCCATTTCTATTTTTAGCTAGTTCAAGCTTGTTTTTAAAGTTTTTTTGGGTCGATCTACTTTGGAGAGAATCTTTCCATCTTTTTCACTCATTTTAGATCAGTTTTGGGCCCTATTTTGGAGTATTTTTTCTCTTGCTCGAAAATCACACTAGAGTTGCTATTTTGAGGAGAAGTTGATTCAAAAATTTCCTTCACTCTTGGAGAAAATTTGTAGGCATATATTGAAGAAAAAACTTAGTTTTTTTCTCAATTCAAGTTCAAATTTGCTTCTTACTCTCTTGATCATTTGTAGAGAGCTTTGTAAGCCATTGATTTGTACTTAATTTTTTCATATTTTCGCACTCCTTCAATTCAATAAAAGTAGCAGAGCATTCGTATCTCAAAATTTTGTCTCATTTTGTAATAATAATCTAATGTTGTCATTGTGATTTTGAATTTTGAATCCTTTTTATATCTTATTGTTGCAATTGTGGTACAAAAATTTCATATAGCACAGGTTACATGTTAAGTTTTGTTTCCAAATCTTCATACAAATCACTATTGTGTTATATGATGCATATGAGGTTGTGAAAGTTAATGTCTTGGAGAGCTAATTGTAAGTAGAGTTTGAGAATAAATTTAAAATTTCCAATGCATCACCCTTTAGGTGTTAGGATTTTCATTTTCAAAGTTATCCTTCTCCCTTTTCCTCAAAAAAGTCTTAAAGTTTAGATGATCTGTTAGGGGAACCAACCCTCTTTGGAGATTTTTTCTCATCATGACACCCACAATTCGAGAATGTTTCCATGTTTCAACAAGATAGTTAAGTCAAACTTAGCTAGGGTGCAATCCTGATTGACAATAGTGTTTGGCATGCCCGGTGGGACTCTAAAACTTGTTTTGGAGAAAAATTTCAAAGTTTTAAGCTGTTTTTCTAGTAAACACTGTAGAGTTTCCAGCCTTTAGAGGTTTTAAGTTTATACCTAGTGAGTCCATTCTTTGGTTTTGCATGCATATCTAGTGTAACCAGTGTATGAGAAAAGTACAAACTAGATCAAGTCTTGCTTTGTTAGAGTATTTGCAGTTAACTCCACCAAGAAAGAGAGGTAGGACAACAAGAAGAATTTTTGACTCACCAAGGAGGTCAAAATCCACACCTCCTAATCTTAGCCATTCAATTTTAGTCCAAAAAAATTTGGTACCTGTATCACAAGCACCAGTGATGGCAAGGCAGTTTTCTTTTGCACCATTTAATGGGGGAAGCCCATTATTTCTTGCTCAACATGATGATATTTCAGTCGTAGCCCTCAAAAGTATGTGGTATTTCACTGGAGAAGATCACACCACTCCTATTGAGCACATTCGAGATGTCGCTACTTGGTGCTCGGTTCATAATGTCACTGAAGAGAACATAACACTTAGGATTTTGGCTACATCACTGAAAGGAAAAGCCTTGCAATGGTTTAGAGGCCTTCCAACAAATTCAATTGCAACATGGGATTAGTTGGGTGATGGCTTGAATCAATAGTTTGAGGACAAATCTGATCATTTTTTGTTGTTGGAGTAGTTAAGTACCATCAAGAGAGCTCCTCACGAGCACATGTCAGATTATAACTATCATTTCCAAAGGACTTGGAATAGGATTCCCATGACAGTAAAGTCTTCACCACAACATGCATTTTTATTCTTCCTTAAGGCTTTAAATAGTGAAATTTTTGTAATGATTCAGTCTATTGGTGGGTTTACTCTTCCTAACGCTTATGATATAGCTATTAGAGTAGAAAACTACCTTATACAAGCTGGTAAAATAGCACCAAGGCCTCCTATGGAAATTTTTCTTGAAGTTCAGCCACCTATTCCTGTGTCATTAACCCCTTTAGTTGTTGTCCCACTTGTTCTAGCAATAGGATACCAAGTTGTAGCCCAAGAAACTATTGTTCCATCCCATTCTCTAGAACTTCAAGAGATTAGGAACATGATGAGAACTGAAGGGAATGATTTGGTGAGTATTAAGAGGCAATTTGGCCAAGATTCTAGACCCTATCAAGCTCAACATCAACCCAACCAGTGAAATAGACCACCTTTTCAAGCTGATTCTCAAGGCCAAAGGAGAAATTTCAATCCTAGACCCTTTCAGCGTTATAATCCTAATGTTGCCAGCTCTTCAAAGGAGCTTGTGCCAACAAAAAATAACATGGTACAATGGTTCAAAATAGCTATGTTGGTTCGAAAAGTGTCTTAAATGAGAATAGAGCAGCTAGGTTTACAAACTCAACAAGGTAACCCTGATGTTTCCTTCATGAATTGGAAAGAGGGTGAGTTTTGTGGAATAAATCAACTACAAGGAGAAAACTAGCTAGATTCACCTATTGCAGCCAATACTAGATCAAAGAAGTGGGCCATTGACTTGGGGCAACAAGTATCAAATGATCAACAATAGGTAGGAAAAGGTAAATTTATGGCTCCTACAACTCAAGTTGGGGCTACAGTTTCAAAGAAGATTCAAATATTGCTAAGGGGTCATGTTTTACCTAGCAAGGATGAGCCTAAGGTGCAATCACAACCTTTACAAAAGGAAAATGATGTTGCTATTTCTAAGACACAACAAAATGTTAGCACTCCTTCATTTAATATTGTTGAACATATGAAGATGGCTACTATTATGATTCCAATGTTTGATACATTATTTATTCCTGGGAAAAAAAAATTGTTACAAGATGTGTTAGCTAAGGTTTCTATTTTTGATGTTTCTAACTAAGATTAGTCCAATATTGTGCTTGCAAACAACCCTGAAGTTAAGAATGAGCAGCAAGCCTAAGATCTAAAGCCTCCTCCATTTTACTTGAGTCTAATCATTGGTGACAAGCTTGTGTACAATTGCATGATTGATTCTGGTGCAAGTAGTTCAGTAATGCCTAAGGTCCTAACTTATCAATTAGGGTTAATATATGAGCCTCTTTCAAAGGGAGTAACCAAATTGGATGGTTTTACTATCCAAACAACTTGGGTGGTCAAAAATTTAGCTCTTACCTTGCATGCATGCCCAAAATTTTCAATTCTTCGGGATATCTATGTTATTGACATGCCATCCTATTTTAGCATTTGCCAAGTTCTAGGGACTTTAATGCTAAGTTGGGTGAGTTTTTGTCTTTTGATTGGTCACATTTATTTTTCAAAACAATAGATGACACTAATGTGACCATAAAATTAGAACCACAAGCCAAAGTTTATATTGAGCCATGTGTCCCTAACCCTCTAAATGCTAACCTCTACATTACTGATGAGTTGAAGGAGCAATCCCTAACCCTTTTTAATTATTTGATAATGATGTCTTCTATTTTTTTATGCAAATATATTAGTATGGTTTCTGCCGCCATGAGCATGTGGTCCTGTAATTATAACAATATGGGTTTTAGCCATGTATAGAGTAGGATTGAAATACTCTGTATTATATCCCTTGTATACCGCTTAATATATGTTTTTTATGGATTTGTGCTTATAACGCCCTATCAAAGATGTAGTGTAAATCTAGAAATCACAACCTTTGCTACCATCAAAGGATAGAGGATAGAGGGGTTTTTTCAGATGATGTAGTTGCAACAGCCCTGGTAGACATGTATGCAAAATTTCGAAGCATAGTCAAGTGACAAGGTGCCTCAAAGAGATACGGTCTCATGGACTGCAATGATTGCAGGATATGCACAAAATGGAATTGTTAACAAGGTTGTCGAAATTTCTAGGCAAATGCAATTCTTAGGTTTAAAGCCAAATTCTGCAACCTTTGCTAGCATCCTCCCTGTTGTAATTGTTACTGCTTCACTGGTTTGGTTCTATTGGTTTTCTCACCAAATTTTGCTACTTTGTTACTTTTGATTATAACAGCAGTTATGTCACTGATTTGTACTTTTTTCATTAGACATGGTTCATCCAATTAAAAATGCTATCTAATATTTAATTTCAAGTTCTATTGTGAAATAGATAAATATAGATTTTTTCTTTCAATAGCACTCCATAATTATGATGCCAATCCTTTCAAATTGTAGTATTATCTGTTCCATACATTATGCACATGCTCAGGAATCGGGATCCCTCAATTTGTATAAAAAACATAGAGCATATGAAAGACATTGCAATAAGATTGTTATTTACTCATAAGATTTACTATGTATTATGGTCGAAAAAATACCCTTAAATTGTAAATCTTGAATTTCCTCAAACAGGTGTAATAAGAAAAGGGAGTATTGGACCTTTGACATTCTTGATCTTTTTTTTTTGTATTTTGATTCCCATCTGGTTAATATCTGATGCCTTGACTTTTCCTGATGGGAAGTTGAAGCCTATATGAAATTAAAGTTGAATACTTCAAGGTCAGAAAGAGAAAGTACTTTGATCCAATTTTTTGGTAGTTCATGTGAGTATAGTGTCCTCAAGATAGCTACCTAAATCTTTACATTGATGGTTCAATCTGCTGGAGAAGGGAATGGACGACCATTGCATTAATCTATGCCCCTTGCTGCCGAATTATTTTTGCGTTAACTTTGTCTATTGCCCACTCATCATAAATGCCTCACGCAATATTAAATCTTGGAGAAAAGTATCAAAATTTTTACCTCACATGATATTTTTACAGTTCACCGCTTTTCACGTGTCACTAATTTTTCACCTTTCACATGCCATTGTATCAAAATTACAATCAATGTTCGTAGTTATATAAGGGAGAGGGGCCCATAGTGGAGCACCCTAACTTCGCGTTTCTCAAAATCCTATGTGGAAATTTCAAATCACTCTGAATTCTATACAACATTTTATTTGGCAACTCATATGCTTGTATATTTCGTTTTAAGGCCACATCATCAAATATGATACCACATCAACATGCTTTTTGTTGAGGTATCCAAAAAGGCCCAAAAAAAAGTGAGACTAATAGTGGTGCACTAAGTCATGTTTTATTGGTGCGTTGATGTGGCATCATATGATTTGTCACTTTGCGTACTTTATGAATAAAAAGTGTTTGGCAATTGGATATTAAAGTGCTCCACTATGGGGCCCACTTAGGAGTACTTCTATCCCCACTATTGGACCCTTCTCCATTATGGGCCCCACTCCCCTACCTCTCTCATTTGCTAATTGTATTTGCCTATTTTCTAAAGCCTCTTTCAAAAAATCCTTGTTTTTTTTGTTTTCGTACCGAAACATAAAAGAAAATAGACCCCCAAATCTACACCACTCGTTCTCTTGATCACTTCTCGTGGCCACCAATGTTTATTTTTTCTTTTCATCTGACCAACTAGTTTTTGCAGTCCTTCCCACACAACCTAAAATTCACCAACTTAGAGAAAGAGATGCCATGCTCCATAAATGGCTTGACCCACTCCCATGTACTTCCCCATCCCTCGTTAAATGCCCATTCCAACAGTCAGGCGTAGCTTTGTCAAAGATAATCAATGAATTTATAGCACCTTAACCAATTTTGAATGAGATGGACAGATTAAATGGATATTATAAAGCAACATAACAAGATAATAATATATTTAATTAGTAAACAAAACTTAGTAAGTATTATTACTCTAGCCTTAATAATATTATTAGTACTGAATCAATAAACCAATAATAATATTATCAAATTGGTAAATCAAAGTTTAATGTAGTAACAATAATATTATCATTTAGCCCTCACTAAAATATAAATATTTGTATTATTCAATTAGCAATTAGGTCATCATGGTTCAAATATTGATATTATATTTTAACATCATTATTTTATTTGTCTGTGCAGCAATAATAGTTATGTTATAGATAACATAATTTCTTTATGCTAATATTATTTATTATTATAATCATTTTCTTTGGTGTGTCTCAATAATAGTTTAAAATTGCAAGGAGATTTAATTCATATTACTACTACTATTAATAATCTACTACCTTATCTATCTTAATATATTAATCTATATATTATACGCGAAGAGGTATCATTTTTGAGGCATATTTAATTATAAAATTAATATTTATTAAAATATTATATATTAAGTATTTATATATGTAATTTAATTATATATTTATTTAAAAAAAATAAAAAAATAAAATAAAATAAAATAAAATTATATATTTATTTTATATATAAAATTAGATTATAATTATGTTTATTATATATATTATATAAATTGTCAAATACAATATAATATGAATTTATTTTATTACTATATTTTATATTTTAATTATTTTTATATAATTTAAACTATTATATGGATCTTAAAATAATATTTCATTACATTTATTTTTGAAATAAAAGTATATTTATGTTATTTAATTGTGTATTTATTTTAAATATAAAAGTTATATTTATTATCTTATATTATATAAACTATTAAATCTAATGTAATGTGTAATAAAATTATTTTTTTATTATATGTAATATTTTATATAATGTTGATTATTAAATATATTTTTGAAATACTATTTTATTTATTACAATATTATTTTTTTAATTAAAATACTATATATTAAATATTTATATATTTGTTATTTGATTATGCTTTCATTTCATATATAAAATTACATTACAATTACACTTATTATCTTATATTATAATTATTTTTACTATATATTATCTTATATTATATTATATTAAATTTTATTATATTATATAAAATTTCATTATATCATATAAAATTTCATTATATTATATATTTTTTACTATAAAAATTGAGAGAGAGGTGGAGACCCGAGCAAGGGGTAGATGGAGAGAGAAAGAGACAAGGATAAAGAGAAAGTAGAAAGGAGAGAGAATAAGAGAGGTAGGGACACACTCTCTATTTCTCCCTCCATATCTCTCTCTCTCTATATCTCTCTCACTCTCTCTCACACACACTCCTTACTTCTCCCTATGTGTCTCTATCTCTCTCTCTTTGCCCTCTCTCTCTCTCTCTTTATTACTTGTCTCTATTGAACCTCCATTTTATCTCACTCCTACCCCTTCTATCTCTATCTTCCCATCTCTACCTCTCCCTCTCTAGCTATATCTCATTATCTCTATCTCTCTCTTATTCACCCCACCTCTCTTCCTATCTCTCTCTATCCCTCTCTACCTCTCTCTATATATCACTTCCTATATCTTTATCTTTCTATCTCTCCATCTCCCCCTCCCTCATTGTCTCCCTCTTTTTATCTATATTTCTCCCTCTCCTTCCATCTCTCTCACCCTCTCTATCTTTCCCAAGTTATATCTTTATATCTTTCCTTTCTATCCCAATCTCTCCCTCTTTCTATCTTTCCTAAGTTATATCTCTATATCTCTCCTTTCTATCCCAATCTCTCCCTCTTTCTATCTTTCCTAAGTTATATCTCTATATCTCTCCTTTCTATCCCAATCTCTCCCTCTTTCTATTCCAACCATCCCTCTCTCCCTCTCTATCTAATTGAGCTATATCTCCCTCTCCCTCCCTTCCTACTCTCCCCCTCTCTCTCTCTCTCTCTCTCTCTCTCTCTCTCTCTCTCTCTCTCTCTTTCTATCCATATCTTTCTCTACCTCTATCTCCCTATCTCTTTATCTCTTTCCATATCCCTCTCCCTCTCTATATATTGAGCTATCTCTAATTCTCCCTCTACCTCTATCTCATTATCTTTTCATCTCTCTCTACCCCTATATCTCTCCCTCTCTTTACTTCTCTCTATATATCATTTCCCATCTCTATATTTATCTTTCTATCTCCCCCTCTCTCATTTTCTCTCTCTCAATATAAATTATATCTTCTCTCTCTCCTCTCCATATTCCTCTCCTCCATTTCCATATCCATCTTGATCTAGACATTTTCATCCATATCTCTATCTCCTTACCATCTCTCTCTTGCTCTTCCCCCCTCTATCTCTCCCTCTTTCTATTCCTCTCCCTTTTTTTTATATTGCAAACATAACATGACCTTGTTGGTGATGCAGTTTGATTATCTTCTTGCTTTAGCTGTTTTATTGGAGCTATGTTTGGATCCTTATATGTAGTTGCATAGTTGATTTAAAGCTATCATTTCTCCATTTAGACCTTTGTTTAACAAATATCTTCAAGTTTTCTAAATCCTCTACCAATTGACATCCCGTATTGCACGAATATATGTAAAAATAAAATAAAATATGTTTATCCTAATTGACATTCCACACCTCTTCCCTCTTTGTATATCCCTCTCTTTCTCATGTCCTCTCTTTGTTCTTTAAGTCTCACTCTATTTTTTCCTCATCTCCATAGCTATCCTCTCTCTCTATCTATCCCGCTCTTCCCCCCTCTATCCCTCCCTCTTTCTATCCCTATCTCTCTCTCTATCTCTCTATCTCTCTTTACTGCAAACATAACATGATCATGCTGGTAATGGAGCCTAAATATCTTCCTCATTCAGAGGTTTTGTTTCGATCATGTTTGGATCCCTATAAAAGGATACATAGCTGAATTGAACTGGTCACTTCTCCATTGAGACCTTTGTTGCACAAACATCATTTGCTATGTGGCCTACCAATTTACCTTAGGCACTGCAAAATGTTTGCACAAAATAGACCAATTTTTTTCTTAATTGACCTTCCACACCTCTTTGGCGTACCCATTGCAACTTCAACAAAAGAGGATAATTATTTTGTTATTTTCATGGTTATTTTGTTTTGTTATTGATGTGAATTCATCCATCATATAAGAAACAATCTTGTAATAAATATGCTTATTGGATTTTTAGTATATATATTGCAGTTTTGTGATGTACGTTGAGGTCAATGGTGATAATGCAACTCATATTTATAAGTTCTTGAAATCAAGCAAAGGTGGCCTTTTGGGTGACAATATTAAGTGGTATTTCACTAAGTTTCTAGATGGAAATGTGGTTTCATATCCATTGTTTCATACCTTCTAATACTTTCTTATGATGATATATTGTTTGGGCTTTTGTTGTAAGTCAATCACGATAACACCAAGAACTTATTTCTAAACAACAAATGTTTGATTTGGTAATAATATACATGCCTTAAAAGAGACACTAATATTTGTGTTTTATGTTTGCAGAAAGATATCAAGAAGATCCTTGAAACTACCTAATTCTCAAAAAGCAAAAACATAATAGTATTTCTATAGTGCCCACATAGTGCTAAGGAATAAGATGAAGAAATCCATTTACATGTGATTATATTTACATAATAGGTTGCACTTGAAAATGTTAGGAATTTCCAAGTTGTACCTGCTTAAAATTCACTTTTAGCACTATAAATCTCATTTGTTTCACATGGTTTGAACTATACCATAAATAAGGGTTCTATTTCCAATCCCATTATATATTTTTGTAGCAAAAGAGTAATTTAATCTCTCAAGGATCACATGCAATTTTGTTTTGTTAGTTTTCTCAACTGAAAATGATTTTTATCATGCTTTTAACATTAGTAACTTGCAAGCTGCCCATGGTCAGCATATTGTGTATCTTTTACAATTCTCACTACTATACCACATTTATCATTCTTCTACCTTCCACACCTCTTCGACGTACATATTACACACAAAGGTGCGATTGGTAGTAGTATATGCGCCACATTTAAAAATAAAATGGATGGAATACTATTCGGGTTAGAAACCATATCCATGGCAGAACAAAAATATTCGGGTTGAAGCAAAAGTTTCTTTTGTTCTGCCACGTGTCTGTTATCTTGAGCTCTTGAAAGTTGATAATGACTTGTCTCAAATATCACCACATAAATAAAACGTGGTCCATGACAAGTTACAAACACCCTCTCGAAGACGGAAGAGTCCTCCAACAACCTACGGTATCATCTGCGGCTTGCCACGTGGACAGAAACAAACCCCACAGATACTTGTTAGTGGTCATGCTGACAAGCCAGCGAACAAACTATTGTTCTTTACTAAATTTCTGTCGTGATCAAAACATTCAACTCTTAAATTTGGTGACGTGGACAGCCAATGAACATAAACATTTTATGGCAGGCCACTCGAAGCTGGTCATAACTAATAAGTAGAATTTATGTGACTTAAGTAATTTCTTTTTAATGCATTTTTCAAGCATTTTTTTCATGTAATGGATGTGAGATGCTAATTTAATTGAGAAAATAATTATTATTTTAATTAATATAATTTAATATAAAATAGTATGATTAAAAGATTGAAAAGAAAAAGTGTCTTTGTGTAGATTGGATTGTGGTGTTAGATTATTGAAAGACAAAAATAATAGTTGTAAGTTTGAAATCTGATTTTTTATTGCATACATTAGGGACAATATGCATAAACTAGAGGTTATAGGGGAGAATAATCTCTTAAAGCTAGCTTTGGTTCATTGGGCTACCCATTCCTCCAATTTTTAAAAAAAAATTGAAAAAAAATGTTCAAGTTCATATTGAAGTCTTTTATGTAGCACTTGGGAGTTAGATTACATGCATGAATAGCTTGACTATAAGCTAAGTATTAAAGAGGCAATAGAGAACGAATGTGCAAATTTGTTACCAAAAGAAAAAAAAATCATGTGTAACCAGAAAAAATTAATAAAAAAAAAGCTTTACATTTTTCAAGGGGGATATTTTTGGTGTTCAAGGTTCTAGAATATTTATTCCGCAAGGGGAAATTTTTTGCCAAAAGATTAAAATAAATTTTACAAAATGATAAAATGAAAGTGATTCAACTTCTTTAGACTAAGAAAGCAAAATAGGTAGCTATACCTTGACCAAATAAAAAATTTAATATAAAAATGATGGTATGTTTATGATTGAGTTTATTGTTAAAAATGTAGATAGTGAAAAAAAAAAAATAGTTGAATTATTTTTCAAATACAAATGAAATTAATTACTATCAATTCATCAATGATGAAACATGATGTTATTTGACTATGTCAATTGAAGAAAGGGAGAAATTTAGATACAATGCAAGGAAATAGTCAGTTGGTCTTTAGTAAATTTTATGAACACACCATTGGGAGAAATGATGTAGGAGCATCCTCAATCAAATAACTATCATGTTTCATAATTTAAAATACTTTTCTTTCTTTCCTTTATTTTTCTTTATTCATGTATGTTAGAATAATGTGCCTTGACTAAGATTTTGCACTTCTAACTATGAGGTTTTAAGAGTCTAGAGATTCTTATATGGTAGCATGGGGATATTCTATTGATGAATATATGTCACAATTATTCATAAAGGTTTCTTTTAGTTTAATCTCGCACAGAAATACCTTTTGTTAGTGACTTGTGTGCTATATCTTTTATGTTTGACAATGACTTCTCATATCTTCTTAACATTGACCTATTCTTTGGATTTCTTGTTCTATATATGGAGGAAAACCATTATGGACGGTGATTCTTTTTGCTCTTAAGTTTTAATTTTTAAATTTAAATATATTACTAGATTATTTTTATGTTGGGGTCATTAATAATTAAATCCTTAGATCTTGGTAGGTGCTCTGGCGTGTTTTGAAGAGTCTAGGTTTGTTTGATTCATTCGAAGTGGAAAAATTTAGATCTAGGATGATGCACTAAATTAAGAGGGTCATTCTAATCTTGGGATATTATAAATGGTTTTAATTGAGGAGCCAAGATGTGTATAAGTATGCATCTTAGGTATTCATTATAGGTCATCTATCTTTCTTCTAGAATTGTAATATCTTTCATATGTTTAAAGTTAGATCATTATGATCTCTATTATTTCTAATGTTTAAACTTTATGCCAAAGGTTTTGCATGTGAAGCATGTTATAAGCAATATTTCAATGAGAGTAAAGAATATTTTTGTTTCTCCAAACACTATCTTTGTGTTATGTGTAATTTGTGTAGGTCTGTTGTATTGAGATGCTTGCTTTAACAACCCTTAATTAAAATTTTGGATCTTTCCCTACATCAAATGGTATTAAAGTGAGTTTTGTTCCTAGTGTGGTGAAAGATCTCTAAGAACATGTGAGAGTTTGATCTATATGTGGTGTTAGTTGTAATCACACACACATAGTTGTTGGCTTCAAGTTAACAATGTAACATAGAAGAGTTGTTGTTGTGGGTTGAGTTATAATTATCAATATGCCAATGAGATTGGGTGAAATCACTGAAGGATATAATGGAAGAAAATCGTTAGAGTATTTTTCTTGTAGGATGGCCCTAGAAACTCAAAGTAGAAGTGATGAGATGTAGAAGGGTAAGAACATACAAAAGACAAATACTAATCTAGGAGGGGACAAACTATTAAGAGACATATGAAGGATTGTGAGAGGCAAGCGATTAACAATATCATGTTTTTTTGGATTGTTGATATAGAAGAATTGATTGATTGGATAATTGCTATTGAGGTTTTTTTTAACTTTGAAGACATCTTAGACCCCAAAAGGGTTATAATTACCTAAACAAAGTTAAAGGAGCAATTCATGTTATGATGGAAGTAAACATAGTTGTAGGGGAAATTAATGGAAATGATAAGGCCATTTGTTGGAATTAGATGGTTGCAAAGATGAAGATCTTTCTTGGGAACTACTAATTAGATCTCAATAAGCTAAGAAATCTATAACAACATGATGGAAATGCGAATATTGAGCTATTTTACAAGATAGCCATTAGATCTTGATATCATGAAATAAAATAGGAAAGTACCATTCATGACATGCAAATGGATAATGGCTTAGAATACAAGAGGATATGAGTATGCTAAGACTTTGTAGTATCAATGAAGCATAATAGTATCCATCAAAGGTTAATATAAATCTCAATACAATACAATATAATAATGTTGTAGAAAAAGGGGTACTAGTAAAGAAAGAGGTGGATCAAGTGTTGAGGAGACTTAGAAAGGTCAAGGAGGAAAGGGAAGATGCCCTCCCAAACTAAATAGGGAAGAACCAATGAGGAGATAAAGTTTGAGAATGAGGGTTCTACAACTTTTTTGGGTAAGTAGCCAAGAATGTCATTAGAAAAAAATGTCAATAGGAGGAGGATGTATATTGGCATGCATTTCACTATAATTGATGAAGATTTAAATTAGGATTGGAAGGAGAAATAAATTAACTAGAGAAAGGTGAAATGCTCATGATATGGTAGGTATTGTTGAAGCTACCTAAGGAGGATAGAAAATTAATGCAAAGGAGTAGTTTTTTTATAGAAAGTTAAA
The DNA here is from genome assembly GCA_007258455.2 of Sequoia sempervirens. Lineage (NCBI taxonomy): Eukaryota > Viridiplantae > Streptophyta > Pinopsida > Cupressales > Cupressaceae > Sequoia > Sequoia sempervirens. The sequence continues at coordinate 1,031,518,527 of VDFB02281492.1, forward strand.
GGAAAATGATATGATGCAATAGTTGATAGAAGAAACATTGATACTTAGTGTTTGTTGAGATGGTGGAAAATTTGGGGCTAAAGAGAATGGTTCACCCCAACCGGGCTATAAGGTATTTTGGTTGTAGAATAAACATTGTATTATGTTTAAGGAGTAGTTCCTAATGAGTTTCACCACCCAAGAATACAAGGACAAGGTGGTGTTACATCATGCCCATCAATTACCATGTATTCTTCGGGGACACATGACAATATAATAGGGAGGTGATGCACGAAGGTCAGTTACAATCTTGTGAAGGATGACACGTGTAGTAAGTGCTAAATCCTTTGAAGAAGCCAAAGGAAGAATGTGAGGTACATCCCCAATTAATGATCATATCAAAGGAGTTCTATTTTTTTGAATAAATTTTATTTGGATGTAGTTTTCTATAAAATTGACACTATAATTTAATTTTCAATAAAAAGTTTTAAAATGAGGTTAACGAGGCCTCCATTTTTTTTATAGTAAGTTTCATTGTTTTTTGTATATTGATAATTTAAAACTTTAGTGCATAGATTATTATTTTTATTTTGATAAAAATATAATGAATATTTAAAGCCTCATCTACTAAAAAAAATTGTTTATAAGGATCTCCATATTTTTCATAATTATTTATCTAAGATAGAAGATAATTAAATTGTTTCCACATGGAATCTCTCTTGTAATGCATCATATTTTTAAAAATAACAAAAAAATAGTGTTTTTCTTAGGAAAACAATTAACCCTATACTCAAGTGTTGATGAGCCAATTTTTGTGAAAAATTAATAATAATAATATATATAAATTATATTTTTTCAAACTAAATTTTTGTATCTATAGAAGGGTTTTTTGAATTTAAAATAAAATATTATTTAAAAGAACATCACTTTTTTCAAATAATTAAAAATAAAAGTAAATTGACATCAAAGTGATGCTACATGTCTATCTATTTGACATTTCTAGCCATAAAAGTTACAACCTATATCTATTTTAGCTAGAATGGATCTAGTTAGAATGTATTTTTAGCTTAAATTTACTTTTAGTTAGAAAATTTAAATTTTTGTGTGCTAAAAATTTGGCCTAAAAGGAAACACAACATTAAAAATTCACCTAATATATTTTTACTAGGGGTATTGCACCAAGAATTTATAGTTGAACTAGAAAAGGTGGTGTACGTAGAACTATCAACTAAGTTGGGAAATTATGATAAGAAGGCTTGACAAGTGACCGATGCAAGTCAACATACTGGTTGTTGGACAAGTAAAGGATGCTCTAAGAAGAGTAGTGATGCAAACTATTGCATGTACAAAAAATATCCAATATAAGGCTTAGGGGAAGAAAGAAAAAAATGGCTATGTATTACACATAAAGAAGGATCAACCCACACAAAAATAAAAATCATTGGATAATTCTCAAAATAGCAACTAGTTGGTTCAAAAGGATGGCATGGTGACAAGAAGACCATTAATGGATAGGGTAATTTGTGGGATAAAAAGCATTTTTGCAATGACTAGTTTTATTTAGAAGAACAAAGTGAGGACTTGGAAGCAAGGATAATTTTATAAAGATTGGTAGACTTGGGAATTACACAAAACTTGGAAGATAATTTATCACTCAAGGGATGTTGGAAGAATATCTACATGGAAGAAAAGAGGTAGATGTCCAGAGAAACCTCTAATTGGGATGGTAGTGTAGGGTGTCATAATGGGAAGGTGGTAGTCAAAACTTGTTCTACAGGATACTTGTGAAAGGAAAGGAGGGAAATGCTTCAAGTAGTTCAAAGACACCATGATAGAAGTGATATTGAAATAATATGGATGAATGGGGGGATTGTGGAGCATATAAATACCAATTTTCCTTAAAAGAACATAACTCATATAAAAAAATTGGTTACAAAACTAGTTGAAGATGCCAAGGTGTGAATGAAAAAGGAGAGAGAGCATTCCAAGTGCATGGAATTATATCAAATCATCACAAAAGGAAGCACATGAGCTATAAGAAATCCAAATTATTTTTTTCATCATAAGTTAGCTAGACAAGGGTGTTGGTAGATGGCCAATGCCCCCTCGGGATTCGTGACATGGACTAACCACCTCTCGTGGATTCGTTAACTCTGGCGATTGTATTAGGCATTTACAGGTCAATATTTTGGTGCAATGACAACTGTGGGGCTAACAATTGGTATTAGAGCCAAAGGTTCCAGATTTGAATCCCCTTGGGTAACGCTGAGTGGGAGATTGTTAGCAGATGGTCAATGCTCCCCTCGGGATTCATGACATGGACTAACCACCTCTCGTGGATCCGTTAAATTTGGTAGTTGTATTGAGCATTAATAGGTTGATCTTTTGGTGCAACGACAACCGTGAGGCCAACAACGGGTAATTAAAGAGGTTGCTAGTGACATAGAAAAAGGATGTGTTGAAGTAGAAGGGAACAAAAGATGGTTATGATGGTAAGTGAGAGTGAGACTAATGAGGGGTTTCAATATATGTTTCAAGAGGAAAAAATAGATGAAGAAAACATAATTAGTAACATGGACTCAATGAAGATCTATTGGGGTGAGCTCCATAGAAGCCTTGTGATATCACAAATATATCACAACCATCATATTCAATTAAAAGCTTCTTGCTATGCCTATCCCATGGAAACACACCAAGACATGTATACTATAATGTGATTCTTTAATATTATTTTTAACAATTTAGTTTGAAATATATATGTTTTGGTGGAATTAGTGTGCTATATTGGTCTAGGTAGAAATTTGTGCATGGCAACATAAAAGTGTGTCTCACTTGTTAACCTAAGTGAACTACACAAATCAACATTTAAAATAAAATCTCTAAATTATAACAAGCAAACCATGCAAAAATTGAAGATAATATAAACTAATTATTTTATGATGTTTCCAATATTGTTTTTATTTCTAATTTAAAAAAATTAAAAATTAAAACTTTAAAATTTGAAAGTGTATACCAAATAAATTAAGATGTGAAATTAACTATGGATAAAAAGAAGAAAATCTTGAAATAAAGAATGGTTGTATGAATAATAATGTAAAATAATTAATAATAACAAATAGGTAAAAATGTGTAATTAAAAGTACAATTAATAAATACTGTTGTTTGTAAAATAAGTCCAAATGATAGTTGTGGGTGAGAAATGAAATGAAATGAAGGAATTTTAATGACGTCCATGAGACCAAATGATCTAAGCAACGAAGTCGTGGGAGTCAAACTTAATAATATACACCTCTTGTCGCCATATGATGGTATCAAGACATTACGTCAAAATAGGTCTAGAACTAAATGAAAATTTGCAGTGGTATTACAAATTTCACTATTAGTAATAGAATCTTCTAGGGGAGAGGGGCTCATAGTGGAGCACCCTAACTTCGCATTTCTCAAAATCCGATGTGGAAATTTCAAATCACTCCCAATTTTGTACAATAGTTTATTTGGCAACTCACATGCTTCTATATTTCGTTTTAGGGGCACATCATCAAATATGATGCCACATCAGCATGCTTTTTGTTGAGGTATCCAAAAAGACCCAAAAAAAAAAGTGAGACCGATAGTGATGCACTAAGTCATGTTTTATTGGTGCGCATCATATGATTTGTTCATTTGTGTACTTTATGGATAAAAAGTGTTTTGTAATTGGATATTAAAGTGCTCCACTATGGGGCCCACTAAGAACTACTTCTATCCCCACTATTGAGCCCCGCTCCACTATGGACCCCTCTCCCCTACCACTATCAAATTCGATTTTTCAAAGCCCAAAGAAAACAAATGCAGGGCTATCAAACTAACAGCCCAGTTGATAACAGCCCCTCAGATATCCACCTATTTATTCTTCTCTAACTAAATTGCTAAATATAGATTTAGATAAGAGATAAGTTGAGGAACACATATCTAAATCAAACTCTTAGATGCCTATGAATCGCAATAAAATTAAAACTATGTAATATTTATTTTAATTGATAGACATTGTAACTGTCAATTATAAATGACAGCAAATCCATAGCTTTATTCCCTAGAACAGATACTTATAAAGCAGGCAAGGATTCTCATTTTTGTTGCCCCTGCTCCTCTGTTTCAATTCAAATTTATTCGACTCAGAGACATTTAAACAGACGTTGCTTATGGTATATGATAATTTCGAGGTGATTTTATTCTAGGGAAGGATAGCATGCTTCTGCAGGCTGAATTGGGCCATTTAGATGGTGTGCTGGTGTTTGGAGCCCATTAACAACTTTTTTCTGGTTTGTGAATAAAGTCTGCGGAGTTCGATCTCTAGACCTCCTGAGCCATGAAGTAAATGTTGTAACTTTCTCTTGGGCCTTGAATTGATAGTTGCAACTTGCAAACTCTTCCTCGTGGGCGGCCATATGTGGGAGTAGCAGTGCAGAGTCCAGGCCGTCAGGGAGGCTTCTCTGCCTGGCCAGAAACATGGCCATCACTATCAGGAATTTTCCTCCTGTATTCCATTTTCCTGATAAGCTGTATGGAACGTCCTGACATGAAGAAAAAGGCGATTTATTTACAGATTTTGCACTAATTGTGGGCTTTCATCCACTTTTCCATTAATGAATCCTCATGCTAAACAAGGTGGTAACCACATGGACTTAATCGCCCACAATTCCTCAAGCTATTACTACAATGATACATTGGAGGGAAGGATACAAGAAGTCCAAGGAAGGAGTCAAGCTATCACCCTTGTAATGATTCTAAGTGAAGAAGAATGAAATGTTTACAGGATGTCTCAAGCCATTGACATTGCAAGGGATGGAGAGTTAAATTTGGTGCCAAACTTTTACCTAAAGCATAATTAGCTTAATACCTTGGAGACTAGGGAGTAAGTGATACAAATAAAGGAGAGGATCTATCATCTAGTTGGGAATTTAGAAATTTATGTTTAGTCCTCTTGAAACTTCATGCAATTGTTTACAAATGATATTTGATTTCAAGTCACCATATGCTTCCTAAAAATAATGATGTGAGATACCTACGTGACACTTTCATGGTTGGGGAAACATTTTGCACCATTAAAACACTTGGATACCTAGGGAGACTTGAAATCATCACCAAAGTAGCAACTCATGGTTCTGGAAGAGGATATTGGAAGTTGTCAATCTAGTGACACTTGAAGTGACTTCAAAGGGAATTTTTTAAGGTTTTTCCACAATCTTTCCTCAAGCTTCTTGGAATAAAATTATGATTTATTGATATTTCAATATCTTAATGAATGTTCCACAATGGATAGGGGAAATGAATCCTTCTTTCATGGGAAGATTTAGATCACTATTTAGTGTGAGTTTTTTTAGTGACAATCATTGAGTTGGAGGAGTTATGATTTTTCACCATCACAAGATCTTAGTGAATGTTCTCATGTTTATTAAGGGCATGAATCATTATACCATTGAAATTTTCATCACTTTTTAATGGGATTTTATGATTAAGGAGGAAATTTTGTGTTATCATCATTATGACACGTCAATGAATGTTCTCACGCTTTTGAAGGTATGGACCATTCTACCATATGAAACTCTAGATCCCTTTTTAATGAAATTTTTTGTATTAACAATTATTGAATGTGCATATGTCAAATAGTTTAAATAAGGTTTCTAAGGATGTGGACTATGCTAAAATTTTATGCTATTGATCATAGTTTAGTGAGAGCTTTATGTAGGGCCATAGTTTATTGTGGTAGATTTTATTCTTAGTTTGAAGATGGTAGTTTTATATTTTTATTTTGGGTGCTTCTAGGAAGATGTTTTTGTTTTTTAATTATTTGATTATGCTAAGGCTACAAGTGATCTTTTGCTTTTAGGAATGTGTCATGGTGTCATAGATAGATCTATAAGACTTTCAATGGGAGCTTTAGTAGTGATGTGGTATTGTACCATAGAAAGCTCTAAAACACTTTTAAAAATATTTTTGCAATGATATGGGTGCTCTTGAGCATACCTTTCAATTGGAGATAGATGATCTTCTATGGTGAAGATGTAAACACAACATATGAGAATAATTTAGACTCTACAATTTAATTGTGTAGTGAGATTTTTTGTGATGATTTGAATTTTGTTAGAGGCTAGAGATCTCTAGCTTTTGAAGATCAAGTGTTGGATAGATGAGTCCCTTGAAAAGGTTCCAATAGAAAGACTAAGAATCTCGCATCTAGAGTTAGATGTGAGTTTAGCATACCCATTGATGAATGATTTGAGAAGTTTTTCCCACCTAATTTTAGATTCCTTCTCTTTTTCCCTACCTAAATTGATCTATGGAGTTAGTTCTAAAGATTATTTAAGGAGTAAAAGGGATGGATAGTGTCTTTGGATTCATTCTTGAGGTATGGGAAATATTTTTTGGGTTTATGGGTGACTAGTTATGGTCATTGTTCTAGATATAGAGGTAGAGTATGTGACCTGGAACTACTCAACTCAAATTTTTAGGATTAACTTTTTTATTTTTTATTTTAATTTTTAAAGCATCGTTTTACCCTTGATATCTAGTTTATTATTATTGGTTTCCCTTTTGGTCTTCCAAGGTATATAACAAGTGGGAGGATGTTAGGATTAGGTGTTTTCTAGCTTGCAAATTCCTAATGTTTATATTTATTTATGATTTTTTATTAATTATGTGCTCATGTAGAGATATGCATCTCACTTGGTATGGCATTATTTTCCATTTATAAATTTAAAAATAATAATCTATACTTTTTAAGTAACATTTAGTGTCATAGAAATCATAAATGTGACTTTGACACTTGGAAGGTGTAAAAAGGTTACTTTGTAAAAGAAAATGAAAAGAGAGTGTTAGGACTGGACTAGATAAAAGAAAGGAATCATATTTCTTGATACATGAAATCATTTATTTTGGTTGGTGGATACATCTAAGTTTTTTTGCTTGATTTGGACTATGAATTTGGCCATAGTTTTAGCACATGGTAGTGGAAAATATCAAATTGATTTCTAGCTTTTAATTTTATTATATATTATATGCACACATTAGTGGTTGGAAGAAGGAGCACATGTTGTTAGAAATCTAAAATAGATTGAATAACCCAAAGAAATTTATAAGAGAAATTCAAAGCTACATAAATTAGAAAAACATAAACAATGAAAAACAACAACTCCAAGAGATATGCAATGCCAAGATGACAAAATTGCATTAAGAGCTTTCAAAATGAAAAATACAAGACGGGTAATGAGTTTGTATAGAACTAAGAGGAGGATATAGGTGGCAAATCAACCAATGAGAATTGATCACCAATAACCACCAACATTAAATAAAGTAATAAAAAAAGTAAGTACTCCACCCTTAAAGGGTGGAGACATCTCATCACTTTATCTCCTAGTTATTAAATGAGAAACTCGCTTTATTATCTTAAGCAAGCTTAATAAATGTGTAGGAAAAACCTATAACTAAGGGGAAATAAATTGTCCCACTAGGAAAAGAAAAACCTATACTAACACATGTAATGTAGAGTTATGCTACCAATTTTTTACCACAAGAAATCTCTTATTACTCTTAGTCATGGCATTGCACATGTAGTATGTCCATGGATATATGACTAGGATGTTGGTCGTTTTTCCGCATGTTGGAGAGCATGTGTTAGAGGCGTGGATTTTGAGTAGATTGACTAAATGAAGCCAATGGTTTGAGGTATCCTCCTTGTTCACCTAATAAAGAATTGGTACTCTTTGAATGTATTGTAACCAATTTATTGAATAAATACATTAAATGTTCTTTGGAGGTTAGGTTTTTCTTGAATGGGTTTCCCAAGATATATCTTGTCTTGTCTAGTTTTTTGTGTTGTTAGCTTTAGATATATGTAGCCTTTTGTAGTGCTTCTCTAATAGGATTAATGTAGGAACTGTTTAGCTTGCATTTGCAAGCTTAGTTTCCTTTCATTTAGAATTAGAACTTAGGTTCAATTTTTTGATACTAGCGATGTTACAAGAACAATTCCTTTCAAATCAAAGAAACTCACCAAAAACATAAAGGAAAATAACCTTTCCCTAAGCTTAATCTATAGTAATTAAATATATTTAACTATCAAGGCATATATTAGCCTAGATTGATTAAATGAGAATTGTGGGAGTGGTTATTGAATGATTAATACTACTAAGATAAGGAATTAAAAGTAAAGCATATTAGTGTAATTAACTTTATGTAGAATAAGGGAAGGCAATTTTGATATAAACACTTAAATTTGTTATTCTAACATAGAAAAAATGAAATTTGGATCTATTATTTGCAAACTTGTAACTTTTTATGATTGAATCCATGATTCTAGGTCATTTTTGCAAGTGCAAATATATCCTATAGGGCACAAATCTGATTCTACTAAATGTGTGTTGCTAATTTCTAATTCACCTCACTTTTTTAAGTGTCAAGGACTAACCATATTTACTAACACCTTTGAGAGATTGACAAATTGTAAGAGGTGTGTTCTAGGTTGACCCTCTTGATAGGTTTGCCTTTACATTTATAAAAATGATCAAGGGAATTATTATTCAAACATAGCTTGATGAGTAAGAATGATTATGTAGACATATTCCTTTGAGGTGCTCTAATTTAAGTGTTCCTATCTTGCTTTCTCCTTTGATGTAAATGATAATCAATAATTTTAGATGTCCTTAATGCATGTGTGATTTTAAATAGATGTTATTAAATACGTTTAAAGTCTATAAGTACATATCAAAAAATGATGTAAATATGTGTTTAGTTAACTTATAATGAAAAGTGAACTAGTCAAAAGTTAGAAAACAAGTGAGCTTCTAGATTCAATTGTGTATGTTTTTAGATCATACAAAGTTGAATCCAAAACCTCACATATTTTCTAATTGATGGACTATAGAAAACTAATACCTACTAGACAAAAATTGGTCAAATTTAAATTTTAGAATATTAAGAATCAACTTTACAATATAATATTAATCTTAAATTGATAAAAATACCTTGAAATAATGAAATGGCAATATCTATATAGAAAATAAATATATTGTTATAAAAAGTATAATAAAAATATATTAAAGTGTTGATAGATATAATTAAGTATATAAAATATAAATGAAGTTAAAAAAATAATCTTTACTAAAATTATACAATTTTCCTATATAACCGCATTATTCTATTCTCTCAAAATGGGCCAAAATTAAATAGAAATTGACATGGTGCCAGAATCTTTTACCTTTTACAATTATATTATTTTGAAGCAAAAGTTTTGTTTTGTTCTGCCACGAGTCAGTTATTTTGTACTCTTAAAAAGTTAACAATGACTTGTCTCGGAGACGTAACAAAATATCACCACATAAATAAAACGTGGTCCATGACAAGTTGCCAACACCCTCTGGAACACGGAAGAGTCCTCCAACAACCTACACTATCATCGGCGACTTGCCACGTGGACAGAAACAAACCCCACAGGTACTCGTCAGTGGTCATGCTGACAAGCCAGTGAACAAACTCTTATTCTATACTAAATTTATGTCGTGATAAAAAATTTCAACTCTTAAATTTGGTGACGTGGACTGCCAATGAACAGAAACATTTTATGGCAGGCCACTCGAAGCTGGTCACAACTTATACGTAGAATTTATGTGCCTTTGAGCCAATTTTTTTTCTTAAGCATTTTTCAAGCATTTTTTAAGATCTATGTAAGATGCTAATTTAATTGAGAAAAATAATTATTATTTTAATTAATATAATTTAATATAAAAAAGTATGATTAAAAGATTGAAAGGAAAACAAGTTTTTTGTGTAAATTGGATTGTGGTGTTAGGTTATTGAAAGATAAGAATAATAGTTGTAGGTGTGAAATCTGATTTTCCTTGTGTATATATTAGGGATAACATGTATAACTTAAAGGTTTTAGGGGATTCAACTTGGTTAGAAGCATCTCTTAAGACTGACTTTAGTTCATTGGGTTATCAATTCGTCCAACTTAAAAAGAAAACAAGGTTGAAAAGAAATAATTAAATTTGAGAAAAAGAAAAGGTTCAAGTTCACATTGGAGTCTTTATGCAACACTTAAGAGTTAGATTGTACGCATGAATAGCTTGGCTATATGCTAAGTATTAAAGTGGCAATAGAGAAGAATGTGAAAATTAGTTACCAAAAGAGAAAAAATTCATGTGTAACTAGAAAAAAAATAATAAAAGAAAGTTTTATAGCTTTAAGGGGGAAATTTTTAGTGCTCAAGGTTATAGAATATTTATTCCGAAAGGGGAAAGTTTTTGTCAAAAGATTAAAAGAATTTTTACAAAATGATAAAAGAAAAGTGCTTCATCAACTTGTTCCTTAGAAAGAAAAATAGGAAACTATACCTTGACCAAATAAAAACTCTTGTATAAAAATGATGGCATGTTTATGATTGAGTTTATTGTTAAAAATGTAGAAAGTGAAAAAAAATAATACTTGAGTTATTTTTTTTTATATTAAATATAGAGAGATCAAAAGATACAGATCAATGGAGCAGCGATGGAGCAGTAATTTCAACTGCAGATCAGAAATCCAGCCCTCGAACCAGTACAAAAGTGGAGCCCCCAGGTCCAATGGACCATCCCACAAAATAGCAGCAAAAGCACCACCTCCTAATCTATCCCATACAAAAGATCACCAAGGATCAACTTCAAAATAAAGACAGATCGGAATAGGCCTGCAGCAAAAACCAGATAGACAATATAAAATAAAATCAGAGAATATCAGTCAGAACTGGACAGCATAAATTAGCATCATGCCAAAAAGGATATAGAGAAGTCTGGCGAATATGTCAAATGGAACCATGGAGCACCATTGTTGTCTTGACTGAACGCCAAAGAGGCCCATAAAATTCAGCCACAAAACCCAACCATCAGATGCATGATTAAGAGATGGCAACTTGAAAAAGGAGGTCTTGACAGTGCACACAACACTATCTAAATTTCTTCACTGAAATCCAATGGGTCCTGCATCCACCCAAAGCCATCGTGACCTTGCTGAACAGGGTAAACAACGTCACTGGGAACCATCTGAGCCTGTGCTGCATTGATCTCTTCAGCTGAAAAGTCAGGAACACCATTCGTCTGCTGCTCCACCAGAACACTGTCCAATTTTTTACCCTTGTACAGACCATGATTAGCTATCTGCCATCTTTGAGTTCATCTCTGAATGCCTGCAAGGCACTCAAAAAAGCCTCAGGACCCAGGTAGGTATCCTGCCACACATGACCAGATCTGGCATCCATGAATTTAACTGAAGGGTCCCTGCACACCAAGTATTTCTGGAACTTATCTTTTGACTGCTCCATAGTAATGAATACCTGCATAGCAATATTGTAGAATATCCCTTGTAAGACTCAGTAAGCAACCTTCTTCTACCTTGAAATCGGTCCTCATTCCGGGATTTCCAAATTGTCCATAAAATCTCAGTAGAAAGGATATGCCAGAATAAAGCACCAGTTTTACTTAACTTGATATTTTGAAGACAGAGCAAATTCATAGAGCTTAGACCATCATTACATCTCTAGATATTATGGGAAAAGCAAAACATATTCCAGATTTCTTTGGAAAAAATGCAGTCAAAGAAGATATGAGACAGGGTTTCAGGTTTCCTGCACAAAGAGCACATCTCAAGACCCTCTGGGCTAGCTTTATAGGGGAGCTTTTACAAAAGCAAAAGCCATCTGAAGCAGGCCTTTTTGGCCTCAAGTTCCTTCTACCAATTTTGCAAAAATATTCTATGCCAATGATCCTTACTCAATTCCATTTGCCAGACTTTATTCATATGTTCAGTAATATCAACCTGCTCAGTAAGCATAGAATAAATATCCTTAGTTTTAACATTCATTATTTTATTACCATTTTGCCACACAAAGTCAGTATAATGGAGAGGATCATTTATAACTTTAACCGGGAACTTGAGATGACCACAAGCCTCTCTCAACATCGTGAAAGTTCTCCAGTTGCTTTGAGGAATGTTGAACTCAGAGCTAAGGGTAGTCCAATCCTTCAAATTACCATTAATTAATATATCCTTAAAGCAAAGGATACCTTTAAGCGCCCAGCCTTTAGCAGAGCATCCCTGTAAAAGGGCCAAATGCTTCCCTTTACGTTTGAGGTTCCACCAGATAGATCTGTTGGCAAAAATTATCCTATTATCCCCCTTGGTGAATTGACAGTTGGAGAGGAGCTTCTTAACAATTTCCCAAGCCTTCCACAAAGTTTTAAAAACATTAGACCCTACAGGTGACATAGACATTTCACAGCAAAGAATATCACTGAAGGGGAGGAATTTCCAGAATTTAGCATGCTTAGGCACAGCATTAGCAATATTATATCTCACTAGCACCTTCCATGGTTCCTCCCCATCCAAAGCCCCAACCACCCACTTAGAGGCCAAAGCAATACCTTGGATCCTTAGATCCTTAAGCCCCAACCCACCTCTCATCCTGGAGATAGTACACCATTCCCATTTGACAGAATGCTTCTTCTTCCTCCCCTTACCATCAGACCATAAAAATCCTCTAATCCTCTTCTGGATTGCATTGATTTGGTAAGAACAAAAAAACCAAACAGAGGCAAAGTAGATGCTATAAGAAGACAAGATTTTCTGACAGATCTGAAACCTTCCAACAAAGGAGAGGTAATTCTTATTCCATTTGACTAATTTACTCTCAATCTTATCTCTGATCCAGCACCACATATTTTTCAAATTAGGTTCGATAGCAAATGGGATACCAAGGTATCTCACCAATCTATGAGGACCACCCCATTGGATACCATATCTGCACACCCAATCAGGAGGCTTGTCTTTCCACCCAAGAAGGTAAGATTTAGTAGGGGCAATTTTAGCCCCTGAAGCGGAGCAAAACAACTCAAGTTTCTTCATAAGATTTACAAAGTTATCCTCATCAATCTGAACAAAAATAGCCGTGTCATCTGCAAACTACAGATTGAGAAGTTCATTGGAGTCTGGTAACCTGATACCACTTACCCCAGGGGCCAAAGATCTATCCCTCAAAATATAATGAAGGGCATCAGAAGCAATGACAAACAGAGCTGGGGCAAGGGGGCATCCTTGCCTTATTGACCTCCCCAAAATAATTTCCTGAGAGAGAATTCCATTAACATCCACTTGAGCAGAACCATCTTGGAATAGAGTCTTAACCATAGAACAAAACACACCTGGAAAACCAAATGCATCAAGGACCAAAAAGACAAAGTCCCATTCAATTCTGTCGTAAGCTTTCTCAAAATCAAGTAGGAAGATAGCAGCATCCTGCCCAGAATTCCTAGCCCAATTCATGGCTTCCCAACTTGTCACCAGATTTTCTAAGATGTACCTCCCCTTAATGAAGCCAGTTTGAGTTGAATTAATGATGGTAGGTAGAATACTTGCCACTCTATCAACCAAAACTTTTGCCAAAATTTTATATGAGACATTCAAGAGAGTAATTGGTCTCCAATTCTTAACAAGGGTTAAGTCTCCCTCTTTAGGAATCAATTTGATAATTCCTCTGTTAATGTTTTTACCAAGGGATCCTCTTTCAAAGGCATCTTTATAGACCATGTACAGATCATCACAAGCCCAATCAATGAAAGATTTGTAAAATTCTGTAGTTAAGCCATCAGGTCCAGGAGATTTATCATTTTTTAGGGAGAGAATAGATCTCCTTATCTCCTCAGAAATTTCTTTGCTCAATTCAAGGGCTGGCTCATTACCAATCCGACTAGGCAAAATCTCTTTAATATAGTCTCTAGCACGAGAGCAAGACTCATTACCCCCTTCAGACTTGAAAAGATTCTGGTAGAAGATAAAAAATTGTTCTCTTATTTCAGCCTGGTTCATAAGGATGTTACCATCAGCATTAATTTGATCAATTGATTCTCTAGCCTGCTTCTCCTTCAAGTATCTGAAGAAAAATTTTGACCCCTTATCACCATTCTCCAACCAATTCATCTTGGCTCTAACTTTCAGACCCTTGACCTTGAAAGTCTGAAACCTCCTGAGATTATCTCGGGCCACAGTGAAGTTATCCACCCGGGAACTATCATTAGGGAAATTTTGCACTTCCAGTTCTGCCTCGAAAAGAGTGTTCTGCAGACAATTCTCCTGTCTCCTTCTATCCTTTGCCTTTTCCCTTCCAATGGTCTAGAAAAAAATCCTCTAGCCTTGCACATTCAACTCCCAGCTCTCAATGGGAGGAAGGGATCTATGCAGCCATTTGTTAATGGCTCTAAGAGAGGTTATGGCACATTTACAGTCATCATCTTTAAGAAGGCTAGAATTAAGAGAAAATCCAACTCTGGGATCAACATTAGAGGCAACACCATTCTTAAACACAAATTTTGCTCTTATTGGGTGGTGATCAAAGAGTGAGAATGGAGTAACCTCCACTTTACAGCCCTCCTTAAGGAGGGCAGTAGAAAAGAAAGCTTTGTTTATATAAAATCTATCTAGTCTGCAGAGCACCCTCCTCCCACTTTTTTGGAAATTGGACCAGGTAAACCATATGTCTTTGCAATTCTTTTTTTGACCTTCAATGGGATCTTCAAGATTTAATTTACACTTAAGTCTAGACCAATGAAATTTCTCATATTCTTTCCACACATGACCAACCCCACCACTTTTGTCCTCTTCCCTTTCCACAAAATTAAAATCCCCTCCAAGAATCCAAGGGATATCCTGGAGATTAAACATCCACTTCCACAACATAACCCTATCTCTGTAGTCATTAGGAGCATAGATCGAGCAGATACCAAAGCATACTTCATTCTTTTTTACAATAGCCCAAACTGCCCTGTTGCAAGGAGGAACACCAGAGTGGATCACACACTAACTCCAATTGTTAGCCATCATAATGGCAGCCCCACCCTTTCCCTGTTCATGGTTGGTCACAAACTGAGAAGCATCTTTCCAAATTATCTTCAGGCTGGTTTCAAGGGAAAAACCAACAGACTTGACTTCTTGGAGAAGTAAAAAATCTATTCTCTTTTTCTGGGTAACCAACCTCCTGACAAGGTGTTTTCTATCAGGGGACTCAAGGCCCCTTACATTCCAAGATAAACAGTTAAGTTCCATCTTTATGTTCAGTGGAGGAAGTACCCTTATCAGTTCTGAAATTATCAAAGCACTTAGGCAGTTTATTCTCTGCCTCGATTCTCTTAGCATTAGGTGGAAGGAGCACTCCACTAAGCTTCTTTCTTTTGTCCTTCAAAAGGGGATTACCATCATTAACATTCTGCAGATTGGTGCCATCCAGACATTTCTTCTTTCTGTACCTTCTGGTTTTTTTAACAAGCACCTCAATGGGCATCCCCTCCCCATCAGTGGTTTCCCTAGTAGAGAAAATCCCTATGTCATCTGCAGAGTCTATGCCAGATTGAGAAGCAAAACCATCCGTACTGGCCAATCCATCAAGGAGGCTAGTAGAAACAAGTGCCAAATTAGATCGAATCTCATTCTCATTATAAAATTCAGAGTTCAAGTTCAGTTTACTGGAGTCAAGAGGTGATTTTGAAACAAACCCATTTCCCTTAGGGTGGATATCCACCTCCAGGCTTGATTTCCTTGTTAGGGCATAAAGCTGCAGAAATATTAGCAGCTTGAGTGAAGTAGACCCCACCCAAATTAGAGTTCAGATCCCCATCATTCTTATGCTCCTTAATTAACTGAAAATCTTTTGTTGATTCAGAAAGTTTTATATCTCTGAAAAATTTGTCTTTAGAAGAATAAATCTCATTTACTGTGACAGTATCATTAACCCCCGATTTCCTTATTTGTTTTATTTTCTAAAGGGCCAGTTGTTGTGCATTGAGCTTGCCATGGAGAGCAGCTTTATTCGACTCATTTGAACAAAGAGGTGGAAAACAATTCATGTCCAAGGACATATCCCCCCCCTCTTCTCCCTTATTATTCACAACATTTTCCAACTCCTGACCAATAGGGTTCAAAGTATCTGCATTATTGTTTTCAGCCTTATTAACAGAGGTGGCCAAACCCTTCTGATAATCATTTCCGAGGGGAGAACAACCTTCCTTTGCCTCCCCCGAAAGGTTACGATCACCACCACATTCTGGCGGAACCTGCATACTGTTCTTATTATCTCTATACCCTTTCATTTTATTAATCTTGTTTTTAATCATCGGACAATTCCTTCTAATATGACCTTCTCTGTGGCAGAGATAACAAGCATTGAGGCCTCCTAGAGTTTCCACCATACAGTTAATGGTGCCAGATTTAAGTTTAATTTCCAGGATCTATGGAATATCTAGCCCTGGGTTTATGGAGACCAAAATCCTCGCATCTGAGTGGGGAAGAGGCACTTTGGTCTCGTCTGATCTTAGCACCTTGCCATAGGGCTCAAGCAAAAGAGGGACAAATTTCCATAGCCGCGGGGGAACATTCTTGACAACTAACCACCGGGGAGAGGACAAGGCCAGAACTTCCTCATTCAGAGCCTCTGGACACCAGGCCAGGGCTCGAAAAGTAGTCTTCCCAACTGTCCAAAATTCCCTACTAACTACTTCCTGCTGGATTTTAGGGTTGTTAAAGAAAACTACGTATAGTCCTTTTTGCACTATTCTACAGTAATAAAAATGCAACCTTAATTTCTTTTCCCATACATTTTTGAACCACTCCTCCAAATATTTCCTAGACGGGACCCTATCCAGGTCAACGACCGCAAAGAATATAGCAGTTTTAGAGAGCCTCACATCTTCCTCAGAAATAGCTTTGTCCAATTCTGAATTCGGAACCAGAACAGATTTCAAAGGAGGAGAAAACGGTTGCTTACCTTGTTTCTCCTCACCATCCTCTGCCAGCGGAGCAGCCCAATCAGCAATGAATTTTGCACCCTGCGGCAAACACTCCCGCTCACCCGCTACAATATCTCTGAAGGACATAGAGGGACCGCCGGAAGCCGCACCAGAGAGGGGATCCGCCGGGGGAACCATATTCTCTTTCATTGTGGACATAAACCCTGGACGCGATCACCCACATACCTCGGCACTACTGGAAAGAAAACTCGACGGGAGGAGCCCGTGGCCACCACCAGGCCGGGACTAAGGACACACCCGCTCGCCCACAACAAAGGGATGGTTCCAAAACGTGGAGGAGGACCGAGCCTCCTCCACGGGAGCCCGAGGACGCCCACAGAGCAGAATCCTAAGCGCGTGGACAGGTTGCAGAGCAAAACGACTTTTTTTTTCCTATCCGATCAATCTTTTCTCCTAACATTCACTTGAGTTATTTTTCAAAAAACCAATGAATTTAATTACTTTCAATTTACGAATGATGAAATATAATGTCATTTGACTATGTCAATTGAAGAAAGGGAGAAATTTAGATATGATGCAAGGAAACAGTTGGTTGGTCTTTAGTAAATTTTATGGACCTACCATTGGGAGCAATGATGTAGGAGCATCCTCAAACAATTAACAATAATGTGTCTTGACTTAGATTTTTCACTTCTAGCTATAAGGTTTTAAGAGTATAGAGATGGTTATGTGTAGCCATGAGGAGATTCTATTGAGGAATATATGCCACAATTATTCACAAAGGTTTATTTTAGTTTAATCTTCTACAAAATTATCTTTTTTTTAGATGCTAATGACTTGTGTGTAGTATATCTTCTATGTTTGACAATGACTTCTCTTATCTTCTTAACTTTGACCTATTCTTTGAATTTATTGTTTCATATATGGAGGAAATGTTGCAAGAGTTTTTCCCTTGGTCTCCTTGTGTTGTTGAGCACGATGCTTAGGTTCGTGACATGGCTTAATTGCCTCCTGTGGATCTTGGATCTTGTATAAATCTAGCGGTTGTATCGAGCATTAACAAGTCAATCTTTTGGTGCAATGACAACTGCCTATGCAATATTTGGTATCAACTAACCAAGGTCACAGGCTCAAACCCCTCGCTTACATATTGGGGGGATTGTTGCAAGAGTTTCACCCTTGGTCTCCTTGTGTTGTGCAACACAATGCTTGGGTTTGTGACATGGCTTAACTACCTCATGTGGATCTTGTATCTTGTATAAATTTGAAGGTTGTATCAGGCATTAATAGGTTGATCTTTTGGTGCAACGACACTCGCCTGTGCAACAAAAAAACCATTATGGATAGTGATTCTTTTTTTGCTCAAGTTTTGATTTTTAAATTTAAATGTATTGCTGGATTAAATTTATATCATAGTATAGGGCCATCAATAATTGAATCCTTCGATCTTGGTAGGTTCTCTAGAATGTTTCAAAGAGTCCAGGATTTTTTGGTTCATTTAGAGTTGAAAAGTGTGAATCTAGGATGATGTACTAAATTAAGAGGGTCATTCTAATCATGGGATATTGTAAATGGTTTTAATTGAGGAGCCAATATGTGTATACACACGCATCCTAGATATTCATTATAGGTCATCTCTCTTTCTTCTAAAATTGTAATATCTTTCACAATTAAAGCTAGATCATTATGATCTCTATTATTTCTAATGTTTAACCTTTATACCAAAGTGTTCGGAGCAATATTTCAATGAGAATAAAGGATATTTTTGTTTCTCAAACACTATCTTTGTGATATGTGTCATTTGTACATGTGTGTTGTATTGAGATGTTTTCATTAACAACCCTTAATTAAATTTTTGGACCTTTCCCTACATCAAATGGTATCAAAGTGATTATTGTGCTTAGTATTGTGAAATATCTCTAAGGACTTGTGAGAGTTTGATTTATGTGTGGTGTTAGTTGTAATCACACACAGTTGTTGGATTCAATTTATTAACGTAACATAGAAGAGTTGTTGGTGTGGGTTGGGTTAATATTATCAATGTGCTAAAGAGATTGGGAAAAATTATTAAAGGATATAATGGAAGAAAATTATTCGAGTATTTTTCTTGTAGGATAACCCTAGAAACTCAAAACTTAGAAGTGAGGAGATGTAGAAGGGTAGGAGCATGCAAAAGAAAAAAATACTAATCTAAGAGGGGAAAGACTATTAAGATACATACCAATGATTGGGAGAGGCATGTGGTTACCAGTATCATGTTTTATTGGATCATTTGATCTTAGAAGAATTGATTTATTGGATCACTAAGATAGAGAAGTTCATTTAATTTGAAGGCATCTTAGACCCACAAAGGGTTAGAATTACCTAAACAAAGTTACAGGGGAAATTCATGTTTTGATGGAAGTAGACATAGTTGTACGGGCAATTAATGGAAATGATAAGGCCATTTTTTGGGATAAAATGGTTAAAAAGATGAAGCTCTTTCTTGGGACTACTAATTAGATCCCAAGAAGCTAAAAAATCTATAGCAACATGATGGAAGTGTGAAGGACTATATTGAGGAATTTTACAAGCTAGCCATTAGATCTTGACATCATGAAATAGACTAGGAAACGATAACATGACACACAAATGGATTGTGGCCTATAATACAAGAGGAGATGAGTATACTGAGACTCTATAGTACCAATGAGGTATAACAATATCCATCAAAGATTAATGAGAATTTGAATACAGTACAATACAATAATGCTAGTAGAAAAAGGAGGTACTAGTGAAGGAAGAGGTGGATCAAGTGTTGAGGAGACTTAGAAAGGTCAAGGAGAAAAGGGAAGATGCCCTCCCAAACTAAATATTAGCACAAGTAATGGTGTTTCCTTAGTTAAGAACCAAGGAGGAAATAAAGTTTGAGAATGAGGGTTCTACAACATATATTTTGGGTAAGTAGCAACACATGCCATTAGAAATTTTTTCTCAATTGTAGGAGGATGGATATTGGCATGCATGCTACTATATTTGATGAAAAAATTATGATATTAAAGATAAATATGTTAACTAGAGCAGGGTGAGATGCTCATGATGAGTTAGGTATTGTTGAAGCTACCCAAGAAGGATATAAAATTAATGCATAGGAGTAGTTTGTTTTGCATAGTAGTTTAAAGGAAAATGATATGATGCAATAGTTGATAGAATAAACATGGATACTCTAGTGTTAGGTTATTGAAAGATAAGAATAATAGTTGTAGGTCTGAAATCTGATTTTCCTTGTGTATATATTAGGGATAACATGTATAACTTAGAGGTTTTAGGGGATTCAACTTATGGTTAGAAGCATCTCTTAAGGCTGACTTTAGTTCATTGGGCTATCAATTCGTCCAACTCAAAAAGAAAACAAGGTTGAAAAGAAATAATTAAATTTGAGAAAAAAAAAGTTCAAGTTCACATTGGAGTCTTTATGCAACACTTAAGAGTTAGATTGTATGCATGAATAGCTTGGCTATATGCTAAGTATTAAAGTGACAATAGAGAAGAATGTGCAAATTAGTTACCAAAAGAGAAAAAATTCACGTGTATCTAGAAAAAAATTAATAAAAGAAAGTTTTATAGCTTTAAGGGGGAAATTTTTAGTGCTCAAGGTTATAGAATATTTATTCCGAAAGGGGAAAGTTTTTGTAAAAATTGTAAAAAGATTAAAATAATTTTTACAAAATAATAAAAGAAAAGTGCTTCATCAACTTGTTTCTTAGAAAGAAAAATAGGAACCTATACCTTGATCAAATAAAAACTCTTGTATAAAAATGATGGTATGTTTATGATTGAGTTTATTGTTAAAAATGTAGAAAGTGAAAAAAAATAATACTTGAGTTATTTTTCAAATACAACTAATTTAAATACTGTCAATTCACCAATGATGAAATATAATGTCATTTGACTATGTCAATTGAAGAAAGGGAGAAATTTAGATATGATGCAAAGAAACAGTTGGTTTGTCTTTCTAAATTTTATGGACCTACCATTGGGAGCAATGATGTAGGAGCATCCTCAAACAATTAACAATAATGTGTCTTGACTTAGATTTTTCACTTCTAGCTATACGGTTTTAAGAGTATATCGAGATGGTTATGTGTAGCCATGAGGAGATTCTATTGAGGAATATATACCACAATTATTCACAAAGGTTTATTTTAGTTTAATCTCGTACAAAATTATCTTTTTTTAGATGCTAATGACTTGTGTGTAGTATATCTTCTATGTTTGACAATGACTTCTCTTATCTTCTTAACGTTGACCTATTCTTTGAATTTATTATTTCATATATGGAGGAAATGTTGCAAGAGTTTTTACCTTGGTCTCCTTGTGTTGTTGAGCACAATGCTTGCGTTCGTGACATGGCTTAACTGCCTCCTGTGGATCTTTGATCTTGTATAAATCTTGCGATTGTATTGGGCATTAACAAGACAATCTTTTGGTGTAATGACAACCGCTTATGCAATAATTGGTATCAACTAGCCGAGCCCACAGGCTCGAACCCCTCGCTTGTATTTAGGGGATTGTTGCAATAGTTTCACCCTTGGTCTCCTTGTGTTGTGCAGCGCGGTGCTTGGGTTTGTGACATGGCTTAACTGCCTCATGTGGATCTTGGATCTTGTATAAATTTGATGGTTGTATTAGGCATTAATAGGTTGATCTTTTGGTGCAACGACACTCGCCTGTGCAACAGGAAAACCATTATGGATAGTGATTCTTTTTGTGCTCAAGTTTTAATTTTTAAATTTAAATGTATTACTGGATTAACTTTATATTGTAGTATAGGGCCATCAATAATTGAATCCTTAGATCTTGGTAGGCGTTCTAGAATGTTTCGAAGAGTCTAGGATTTTTTGTTTCATTTAGAGTGGAAAAGTGTGAATCTAGGATGATGCACTAAATTAAGAGGGTCATTCTAATCACGAGATATTGTAAATGGTTTTAATTGAGGAGCCAATATGTGTATAAGTATGCATCCTAGATATTCATTATAGGTCATCTCTCTTTCTTCCAAAATTGTAATATCTTTCACAATTAAAGTTAGATCATTATGATCTCTATTATTTCTAATGTTTAACCTTTATACCAAAGTGTTTCCATGTGAACCATGTTGCGAGCAATATTTCAATGAGAATAAATAAAATTTTTGTTTCTCAAACACTATCTTTGTGATATGTGTCATTTGTGCATGTATGTTGTATTGAGATGTTTTCATTAACAACCCTTAATTAAAATTTTGGACTCTTCCCTACATCAAATGGTATCAAGGTGATTTTTGTGCTTAGTATTGTGAAATATCTCTAAGGACTTGTGAGAGTTTAATTTATGTGTGGTGTTAGTTGTAATCACACACACATAGTTGTTGGATTCAATTTATTAATGTAACATAGAAGAGTTTTTGGTGTGGGTTGGGTTAATATTATCAATGTGTTGAAGAGATTGGGAAAAATTATTGAAGGATATAATGGAAGAAAATTATTCGAGTATTTTTCTTGTAGGATAACCCTAGAAACTCAAAACTTAGAAGTGAGGAGATGTAGAAGGGTAGGAGCATAGAAAGGAAAAATATACTAATCTAAGAGGGGAAAGACTATTAAGATACATACCAATGATTGGGAGAGGCATTCGGTTACTCGTATCATGTTTTATTGGATCATTTGATCTTAGAAGAATTGATTTATTGGATCACTGAGATAGAGGAGTTCATTTAATTTGAAGGCATCTTAGACCCACAAAGGGTTAGAATTACCTAAACAAAGTTACAGGGGAAATTCATGTTTTGATGGAAGTAGACATACTTGTAGGGGCAATTAATGGAAATGATAAGGCCATTTTTTGGGATAAAATGATTAAAAGGATGAAGCTCTTTCTTGGGACTACTAATTAGATGTCAAGAAGCTAAAAAATCTATAGCAACATGATGGAAGTGTGAAGGACTATATTGAGGAATTTTACAAGCTAGCCATTAGATCTTGACATCATGAAATAGACTAGGAAATGATAACATGACACACAAATGGATTGTCACCTAGAATAAAGAGGAGATGAGTATATTGAGACTTTATAGTACCAATGAGGTATAACAATATCCATCAAAGATTAATGAGAATTTGAATACAATACAATACAATCATGCTAGCAGAAAAAAGAGGTACTAGTTAAGGAAGAGGAGGATCAAGTGTTGAGGAGACTTAGAAAGGTCAAGGAGGAAAGGGAAGATGCCCTCCCAAACTAAATATTAGCACAAGTAATAGTGTTTCCTTAGTTAAGAACCAAGGAGGAAATAAAGTTTGAGAATGAGGGTTCTACAACATATATTTTGGGTAAGTAGCAACGAATGCCATTAGAAATTTTTTCTCAATTGTAGGAGGATGGATATTGGCATGCATGCTACTATATTTGATGAACAAATTATGATATTAAAGAGAAATATGTTAACTAGAGCAGGGTGAGATGCTCATGATGAGTTAGGTATTGTTGAAGCTACCCAAGGAGGATATAAAATTAATGCATAGGAGTAGTTTGTTTTGCATAGTAGTTTAAAGGAAAATGATATGATGCAATAGTTGATAGAATAAACATTGATACTCTAGTGTTTGTTGAGATGGTGGAAAAATTGGGGCTAAAGAGAGTGGGTCACAAAAACCCCTATAAGATGTTTTGGTTATATAATAAACATTGGATTATGTTGAAGGAGTAGTTCCTAGTGAGCTTCACCACCCAAGAATACAAGGACAAGGTGGTGTGACATCATGCCCATTGATTTCCATGTAGTCTTGGAGGGACATGGCAATATAATAGGGAGATGATGCATGCAGATCAATTAAAATCTTGTGAAAGATGGAACATCATATGTGCTAAATCCTTTGAAGAAGCCAAAGGAAGAATGTGAGGTAGATCCCCAAGTGATGATGATCTAAAAGGAAATATTAAGTGGTTCAAAGAAATAACATAGAGGTTTCAATTGTTGAATTTGACATATAGGAATAGGGTAAAATTTCAAAGTTGTTTCACCTTTTTATAGAGGAGATAGTCAATAATGATTTTTTTTTTTACATGAATTAGTTGAAGATGATATATGTGTTAAATTTTGATGTGAAAATTTATTAATAATATATAAATTATATTTTTGAAAATAATTTTTTATATCTATAAAAGTATTGTTTGAGTTTAAAATAAAATATTATTTAAAAGAACATTAATTTTTTAAATAATTTCAAAAAAATGTGAATTGGCACCAAAGTGATGCTACATATGTATCTAGTTGTCACTTTTAACTAGAAAATCTACAACCTAGATCTATTTTAGCTAGAATGGATCAAGTTAGGATGTATTTTTAGCTTAAATTTACTTTTAGTTAGAAAATTTAAATTTTGGTGTGCTAAAAATTTGGCCTAAAAGGCAACACAACTTTAAACTTTCACCTATTATATATTTTTACTAGGAATGAGATTTCATCAATAATTTATAGTTGAACTAAAAAATGTGGTGTAAGTAGAACTATCAACTAAGTTGGGAAATTATGATAAGAAGGTTTGAGGAGTGATTGATGCAAGTCAACATACTATTTGTTGGACAAGTAAAGGATGCTCTAAGAAGAGTTGTGATGCAAACCGTTGCATGCCCAAAAAATATCCAATATCTCTACTTAGGAAAAGAAAGGAGAAAAATGGTTGTGTATTACACATAAAGAAGGATCAAACCACAAAAAAAAAAATTATTGAATAATTATCAAAAAAGAAACAAGTTGGGTTAAAATGATGGCATGGTGATGAAAATACCAATAATTGATTGGGTTATTTGTGGTCCATAAAAACATTTTTGTAATGACTAGTTCTATAGAAGAACAAAGTGGGGACTTGGAAGCAAGAATACTTAAATTACAAAGGTTGGTAGACTTGGGAATTACATAAAACTTGGAAAATAAAATCACTCAAGGGATGTTGGAAGAATATCTACATTGAAGAGAAAAGGTAGATGGAGGATCCTTAAATTAGGATGGTAGTGTAGGGCGCCGTAATGAGAAGGTGGTAGTCAAAACTTGTTCCATAGGATACTTGTGAAGAGAAGGGAGGGAAATGCTTCAAGTATTGTTAAAATACACCATGATAGAAGTGATATTGAAATAATATGGATGAATGGGGGATAGTGGAGCACATAAATACCAAATTTCCTTAAAGGAATGTAACTCATCTAAAAAAATTGGTTGCAAAACTAGTTGAAGTGCCAAGGTATGAATGAAAAAGGAGAGAGAACATTCTAAGTCCATGGAATTGTATCAAATCATCACAAAAAGAAGCTATGAGCTATGAAAAATCCAATTGATTTTGTTCATCAAAAGTTAGCCAGACAAGGGTAATTAGAGAGGTTGGTGACGTAGAGGATGGATGTGTTGAAGTAGAAGGGAACAAAAGATGGTTATGATGGAAAGAGAGAGTGAAACTAATGAGGGGTTTCAAAAGAAAAAAATAGATCAGGGAAGCATAATTAGTAACATGGACTCAATGAAGATCTATTGGGGTGATCTCCATAGAAGCCTTGTGATAGCACAAATTTATCACAACCATCATCATGAATTAAGAGCTTATTGCTATGCCTATCCCATGGAAGCAAACTAAGAAGTATACTACAATGCTCGATATATTTTATATTATTTTTAACAAGTTAGTTTGAAATATACAAGTTTTAATGGCATTAGTGTGCTATATTGATCTACATAGAAATTTGTGCATGACAACATGAAGATGTGTCTCACTTGTTAACCTAAGTGAACTACACAAATGAACATTACGTTGCACAGATGATTGTCGTTGCACCAAAAGATCGACTTGTTAATGCTCGATGCAATCACCCAAGTTAATGAATCCATGGGAGGTAGTTAAGCCATGTCACAAACCCAAGCATTGCGCTACACAACACAAGGAGATGAAGGGAACACAACTTGCAACAATACTGCCACATTGCAAGGGAGGGGTTCAAACACGTATGACCTAGGCTTTGATACCAATTGTTGCATAGATGATTATCGTTGCATCAAAAGATTGGCCTGTTAATGCTCAATACAACTATTAGAGTTAATGAATCCATGAGAGGTGGTTAAGCCATGTCATGAACCCAAGTGTTGCTCTGCATTGCACAAAGAGACCAAAGGCGCACACCTTGCAACACATTAAAGATAAAATAGATCTAAATTATAACTAGAAAACCATACAAAACTTGAAGATAATATAAACTAATTATTTGTGATGTTTCCGATACTGATTTTGTTTCTAATTATAAAAATAGAAATAATTAAAAAATATACTAGATAAATTAAGATGTGAAATTGACTAAAGATAAAAAAAAGATCTTAAAATAAAGAAGGGATGTATGAATAATAATGTAAAAATAATTAATAGTAAAAAATATG
>VDFB02281492.1:1031544843-1031677765 GCA_007258455.2 Sequoia sempervirens
TTGGCTTTGGTATTTTCCTTGGAATACCAACCCAAAGGTTTGGAGGGAATTCCCAACCACCAGAGACGTGTTTTTTGCAAATTCTACAATTTCTCACATAATCGGGTTCGTGCTCACCGTCAGGATTGCATTTGGTTCAATATCGACGAAATCAAACACATGGGTAATGTTAAGTTCTCTCTTAGCTTTCCAACAATATAGTGTTTTTCACTTTCTGACAATGTGAGGGTTTTCATCCATAATTTCTTTTGTTTGTATGTCTATTTTTTTTTCAAAAAGCAGTTGTTTGGTTTTTTTTTTTGTTATAAATTAACTGTTCATTGAAATTTCAAATAAATTACATTTTAGAAACTAGACTCCATTCTACAAATTTTTAAAAATAAAAATTTTAAAAAATCTATTACTTTCCAAAATTTGTAGGGGGAGCACGGCCAAAATTCCGCTTTTTAGGAAGTGACCACTTAGAAAATTAGTAAAAATCAAATATTCATTAAAAAATTATTAGAAAAATTGTGCACAACTAGATTTGTTAGCTAACTGACTATAGTGATTTTAAAAATACTTAAAAAAAGGTCACCATACTCAGGTCGTACAAGAGTTGCTATGTTATGTTTTTCTGACAAAAACAACACCAATTTGTGTACATCCCTTTATTGAACCCCTTAATCTCAACCATTTTCAAAATAAATTAGTAGTTTAGAAAGTAGACTTAGAGCACTTCGATCCTTGTTTTTGTTCCATCTCAAAATTTTAAGTGTAACTATCCTCAATTTCACATCCAAGGTCAACATTTCCTTATTTCAGAAAAAAGGTGGCCACTTAAGCCCCCTTTTTGGAAACCATCTTGTTGCACTTATCTGTGTGTTAATGCTCAAATAGTTTAGTTTTATGGGTTGCTTGACCAAGATCTTCTCC
This sequence comes from Sequoia sempervirens, assembly GCA_007258455.2. Classification (NCBI taxonomy): domain Eukaryota; kingdom Viridiplantae; phylum Streptophyta; class Pinopsida; order Cupressales; family Cupressaceae; genus Sequoia; species Sequoia sempervirens. The sequence goes on from VDFB02281492.1 coordinate 1,031,545,759, forward strand.
CGAGTGATGCTTCCCATCCACTTGGAGGAATGAACACATACTTGCATCCACTAACACATGTACATGATAGTCAAATGTTCACAACATATGCAGTATATATAAGCATTTCCAAAGTTAGAATAATAATAATTCAATAACCTTTCATTCACATATATGCAATATTCCACCATGAATAACATTGAAACTGAGGTTATATCAAATGAGACAACATCAAATGAGATAACATTCATATTGATAACAAGGTACAAGCAAAATTTATTCATCTCTAGAATTCACATTACATTCATATTTACCATCACTAAGGAAAAGAATGCACTCAAACACATATACCTATATACCTTATATAGGAATTTAGATAATGATTGGAAGAAAGAGTCTTACTATTCCTATATACCTTATATGGGAATTTAGATAACAATGTTATTTCAATACATAGGTATTAATACTATAGATTATGAAGTATATCCATGTCATGAAGTGACTTGACTTTGTAGCTTACTATGCTAAGAGGCCCGAGATGATAAGGTTTAGCTAATAAACCATAGAGATGGAGTGAAAGATAAGGTAGGATGTGACACTATGCAACCACATCAATTATCTTTACTTGATTGATCACTACCTTACTCTTGAATGAAACCCTAGGTTTAAGAATAACCTAATTGGGATGAGAAGTTCATTTGATTAAAGAGAGAAACCTTAGGTTAAGTTTTACCTATTGGGTTGGAATATGTATTGAACTACTCATGAGCACCTTTAAGTTGGGAATAACTTACTTGGTTGAGTTGTACATTTGGTCTTGATTGGAACATGTATAGGGGTAGAGTAACCTATAACATCAGACTAGTCATTAATTAAGGACTCTATCCTAAAAATTGGAAGGGAATATTGAGATTGAGATTCACCCATGTAGATGTGTAAATCACTCGAGCTTATGAAATTCTATATGATTGGAAACATAGGTGGGATACCTATTGAGTTAAATTAGCTACTTGGTTAATTACTTTACAATCTTGAAATGAAGTCATATTGTTGACTAGACTCTACTTTGATTGACTCTTTTATTAAAAGGGATACACTCTCAAAGGGAAGCATCTATTGTTATATCATGACATCATAGAATTTTCACTTAGCGTGAAATGTTGGAAATTTTACTAAGTAGAATATCAGGGTTATTACATGTGCTCAACTACGATATACTGAAGTTGGGACTTATCTATGGGATTAAGTGAATCAAAGGAGATAACAAGGAACGTTCATGCTTGGTAATTAGGTATACAATTAAATTTGATATCTTCTAGGGACCAACATGATTGAACAAGGATTAATACTCAAAATTAGTACCAATTCTTATCAGGAAAATTAGATTGAGTTAAAAGATGGATTACATCTTTGAAAATAATCCAAGGATAGAAGAAATCCATGGTATGGATGTCCTAAGATAAAGGGGATATATCTACACAAAACTCCCAACCATTATTACTTGGGAAATAAATGTGGAATGAGACCACAAAATAAGTTTTCACTTAGTCAAATAATAGACTATTATTGGATATAAAAGAACCTATGTACCCAAAATTTTGGAAGATTTAGGATGAAACAAGGAAATTAATGTCAGAGTTAGGACATTGGAATGACAAAGCGAATTTTTGAATGAGGATCCCCTATAACCTGGGAAAAGATAGAGTAAGAGGTTGCATGAAATGTGGCAAGATAATGTCTAGTATGCCAAGAAATAAAGACCGGATGTCATCATCGGTAGGACATGTATACTATCTTGAGAATATAGAGGGAAAGTGGTAGAACACAAGGTAGATCAATCTGTCTATGTCAGTAAAAATGACATAATGTTCTAGTGGAAAGACTCAAGTCAAAGTAACCAACGCTATTTGAAAACTTGACTTATAGGATTTCGGTCCTAAATAATATATTGTGGGAATTAGTTGCTTAGTATTCTTGAGAAGGTTATCTTAGTTTTGAATGAGTAAATAATGATAGGGTTGTGTAAATCATGATCATACTATGAGACATTCAATTGAACCAATGCACAATATATTATTATAGCCAAATAGGCAGGAATGGTAAAATCAAATCTTGAATGATTTATCAACTTCTAACATTGATGTTTGGACCATTATATGGAAGGAAAGGTTGGAAACTCTATTAAGTTGAAATAAGCTTAGAAATAGGGTTCAATTGTAGACTTGATAGAATTTCAAAAAGGAGTAATAGATCAAAGAGATCGATGAAACTTTGTCAATACAAAGCTTAAGTATGAAGCTGTATTAGAATTTGACAGGTGTCCAAGAGCTAAATATGATAACAAGGTATATAGGAGTAGTAAGGTATTTAGCTTATATGTTCCAAAGCTAAATATGATAACAAGGTACAAGAATAATTTAAGCATCCATATGAGTGTTTCCATTGACACACTTTCCCATTTCAATAGTGTCCCTTTCTTCAATACCATGAGGAATAACTTCAAGAACTTCTGGAAGCATCCCAAGATCTTGATCATTATCAATAAAGGTTTTTTTGAAAAAAATCATCATAAATATATTCTTTAGCTAAAATTGATCCATTCTATTGAGTCATACTTTTGATATCATTCCTTGACGTCTATGTTTTAAGGTGGGCTAATGGAAGAATTTAGTATTCTTGTCTCCTTCCATGAACCATTGGATCCTTGATTCCTATTTCTAAAGAATCTCCTCACTTCTCATTAATCTCTATCATTCAACTCTTATTTCTTTCTCTTTAGTGCAAGTATCCAAATCAACACCACTATTCTCCATTATGTCTTGAATTTCTTTTAGATCGTTGAAAAAATGCTCCTTTTTATGGAACATATTACCAAAGGACAATCTGTTCCACTTTTTCACTTTTTCTCTCAACAACTTTATTTTTTGAGCCACACAAAACATAGGAGTCCCTTATAAAGGAGCATTTCAACACCTTTCAACCAGCCCCTTAAACTCCAAGTGAGAGGCCCACATAATCTCATATCTAAAGGGAAAAGGGCCCTTACTAGCATTATCTTCCCATTGTAAAATTAAAGCATTATGATCAAATCCCACCCTTGGAAGATCTTGAAGAAATAAATTAGAAAAGATATTCCATCCATTAAAAATTAAAAATCTATCCAACTTTACCTAAATGAGATCATTTTCCTTCCTTTTATTAGATCAAGTAAAGGAGGCACCCTGAAGATCAATATCAATAAAACTAGTACAAGAGAGGAAGTCATTAAATTAAACCATGTTTTCAGAGTAGTCATCCAAACCCCTAAAAATTAATGAGGGGAAAAAAGGAGTGTTAAAGTCGTCCCCCAAAATCTCATTGTCCCATGATAGACCCATATTCAAATTAGAGAGGCTATCCCACAATTTTTTTCTGGATGACTTGGAATTATGGGCATACATATTAAGAATATTCCATCTTTTATTATTCATTAGAGCTATAACAAAAACCAAAAGATTATTCTTACATTCATTCACTTCCCTTCCCACAAATTTACATGGATTCCATAGGCTACCAATACTATTTGAAGCACCTTCAATAGGGTTGACACAAAATTATGTAGTAGGCCACAAATTTTTTGCAATATGAGAAAAACTTGACTCAACTATCTTAACTTCTTGAATCCTAAGGATATCCACCTTATTTTCTAGAATACAACTCTTTATGAGATGTTGTTTATATGGACTATTCATTCCTCTAACATTCGAAGAGAGAATTATCATTAGAACATGTAAAAGACTTAAAGACACCAGATCAATCCTCAACTAAAACATTCAATTTCATCACAAATGGGGAGACATCCCAACTCTTCAACTTTTTCTTCATTTCTTATGCTTCTTAGGCCTTGAAATTTTTTCCAAGGTCCTTTGTTTCCCCATCACCACTTCTCTAGCAACTTCTCTAGATTTTGTTTCCCTTTGAAGAGGTCTACCTTGTTTATATTCCCCACCCACGTCTTGCTTTACCTTTCTCCTTTGTTTCCCCCTAACAGGAGTGCATTCCTCCTTAGTATTAGATTCAAAGGTAGTACCACTTGGAGAAGGAAGATAACCTGTCCCAAATCCTAACAAAGAGAGAAATTCTTCAACTTTAATAGTAGGACCAAAACCTTCATATTTTTTCCAACATTGTCCTTTGTTATGAGCTCTTTTTGAAGTATAAAGTATTCTTTCTGAACTTCCTTTATATCCATAACCACTTCCCCTTCCTCCAACCCTTGGATCTCCAAGCCAATCTCTATTATTTTCAGATTTTCCCCCTCTATATTTTTATTTGATTTAAGATTATTCATGTCTTCTTCTTCCAATTAATGTCCTAACATTTCTTGTTGTTTTTTAGAAATGTAAAGGTCTCCTTAACCAAGACCAATCTATCTATTACTTGTTGTCCCTCAAAAACCCTAAGCTGCTCCTTTTTCGATCTAGCCTTAGGTTGACTAGTTTTTTGTAGTTCATCAGGAACCCTAAGCTACTCTTTAAAAAAATTGGTTGATTTATCACTTGTTCCTCAAAAACCTTAAGTTGCTCAGGTTTTCTAACTCAACCATTGATTGATTTGAATTTTTCTTCTCTTTAGAAACCCTAAGTTGTTCCTCTTCCAAAACTTCTTCAATTGTCAAAGGGAAATTCTTCTCCCATATTCTTTCTTCCTTGTTAGACACATCCTTAGCCAAATCCTCACCCTTAGCTAAAATCTTTGAAGGAGACCACATATTGGCAATACCTTTATTTTTAAGATTCTCCTATTCTTACATATGTAGTTCATATGCCCATATTGGTTACATTTCTGACAAAAGATTCTCGCATTTTCATAGACATTGGGTTGGATCCAATTCCATATATTGATTTCAAAGTAATATGAGTAGGAATAACACTATTCATATCAACATTGATACACATGCTTGCAAAAACCAATTTAGTTTTTTTGTTGAGTAACCCTATCAACAACCAAGAAATGCCCAAAAGAATTTGTAATACTTTGAAAGATTTTATAGTTCCAAAAATACATGGGTAAACTTGGCAAAGGGTGAAGCCACAATAGTGGTTTACAATTAGATGGAGGAAGGAAAAATGAGAAAAAAATGACCCCATGGAAAAAACAATTGTTTTAAGGGTTCGAATGAACCTACAAGTTCGACTAAATCAAAAAGGGGTTCGACTAAACTAGGGTTCAAGCGAACCCATTAATTACTGGGCCCACATTTCCCGCCCAAAAAATAAAAGGAAAATGCATATTGAAGGGTGTTTGAATGAATCCTGGTTCGAACAAACCCCCTTATTCCTCATTCTCCCCTTGAAACACAAAAAAACCCTAATTTTTTTACACTTTGAAGCTTGTGTTGAGGATGAAAATGGAGGAATCTTCACAAACCCAATTGTAATCAAGTATTCCTCAGAACGAGCTATCTAATGAATATAATTTTAATATGTTTTGGTTTTATTATGTATTTTTTAGTTTTATTAAGCATAGGTTTTTCATCTAAAATGAAGGTCTTTGTTCGCACATGTGGAAAAATAGTAGATTATCAATTTTTTTTTGAAAAATATGAGTGCACCAGATATTGAAGTCCTTAATCCAACAAAAAAATAAATGAATTTTGATATATACAAAAAAAGTTGTGTTATACGGTCACGCTACGTTTGAATTGTAATTACTTTGACTTTGAAACTTGATTAAAGAAAAAATATTTAATAAAAACTATCTAACCAAGTGGAAGCATTAGATATCGGAGTTACAAATCTAAATTCGAAAGAATTAGAATTTTATCCTTCATGGACAAAAAGTTATGAGTTATATGATGTGCGTCGCTTTTTGAAAATGTTGTTTTCTAAAAAAAACCAATTTTCATGGGAGATGGAAAAAGAAGTGCAATCTGATTCAAAATTTTTTGAAAAAAATATTTTTTAGAATCTATAGACAATATGTGATGAGACTGTAGTTTGCATCATCTTCAAATTTCTCATGGTTTAGCCGCTATAAGTGCCCAAATGTGAAGATTTAGTTAAAAATAATAATTTTAGTGTCCAGTTTGGCCAAAAATTATAAACCACTATTGTGGGATCACCTCAAACTCACCCAAGTAGGGGCAATTGATCCAAGATTTGTACAAGGATCAAAACTAGTTTTCCACTTGCATAAAGAAAGAAAAGTTATTACAATTCTCACCAAAATTGCAAGGTCCTTTCATCAAAACTTTGATAAGATCCTTATTCACAAATTGAAACAAGAATATGCCATTAGCACTACCTTTTATTTTCCAAACCAAATCTGCCCATTTAGGAAATTGATCTACATTAGATCTAAAAACAAAAAACTTTCCCACTAAAGAGTTGCCCAATCTTGCAATCACCTCATCCATTAGATCATCTAACACATTTACTCCTCAGATTTAATAAGTTTTTCCACTAATTCTATATCAAGAAAATATTTTGTTTATTTATCAATAGAAGCAACATCCGACTTTTGAGAAACAACCACTCCCTTACCCACAACATTTAAACCAATCTGTACCTCACAAGCAATTGTATTGAATTGGGAACCTCTCGAGGCCCCCCCCTCCCTAGGGACCATGGATCAAATCCCACCAAATTTTTTTCAAAAGAATTCAAATTTTGCAAGACGCTCAGTATTAAAGGTTACTTATATATGTATATTTTTTATACCATCATTTCAACTCTTTTTTTATTAGCACAAACATTACGCCTCTCACGCAATTGCAAGTAACAAAAAATGTTTACCCAAATATAAAACTTTTAGACAATTTTTTTTATAATTTCAAATCTCAAATTAAAGAAGTTGCGAGAAAAGACATGTGGAGGCATATAAAACAAATCGACTTCAATTACAATATGATTCAGAAGTTGCAAAGAACACAACAAAAGAGTTGCAAAACCCAAATACTATCCGCAACTCACCACGTGGACAAAAACTAACCCTAAAAAAACATGTGACGTGCCAACCGGCAAGCGTTCGGCAAGCGTTCCCAGTTTTCTTTCTGTTCATGTCAGGTCACTTACACAGTAAAAGCGCAGGTCACGTGGACGGCCAAACACACAAACATCTTATGTCACAAGCAAAGATATGACAGCTGCCCACATGGGGCTGCTCACAGCCTTAAATGGAAAACAAGTATCTTTACTACTCTACTTTATCCCCCGGGCTACGTAGTGTTGTTTGTTTTCTGCAAATGGAGTCGGTGGGGTTCGAACACTAGACGTGATGGACCACGTAGTGAGGTGTATCGAGTCTCACTTCCGACATAAAATTAATGGCGGCAAACTCTTCCTCGGGGGCGACTTTACGTGGAAGAAGCAACGCAGAGTCAAGACTGTCAGGGAGGCTTCGGTGCCTGCCCAGAAACTTTGTCACAATTATTAGGATCTTCCCTCCCGTGCTCCATTTTCCGGAAAAGGTATATGGAATGTCTTGGCAGGAAAAGGAAGAACTAGTATCAACAGATTTGGCAAAGGCGCAGCTGTAGCCCACTGATAATCCAACGTTGCCGAATCCACTGCAAAAATAATGCCGATGCGTTTATTAAACTCATAAAATATAAAATGTTGAACAGATTAATGAATTGATAAGTGGGAGGTATTTTTTCAGCGTATTCAAATGAGTGATATGCATTTGGGTCGAGTAGTATTGGGATGGGTGATCTTCCGGGAAGATCCAATGCTTCACATATGTGAGCATCACCAAGATGCAATGAGTGCTAAATGGGTCATTCATTATCATGAGAGATGAGTTCTTGTGAACCACTACTCATGAAACATAGATCAATGAGTTTGACTCAAAAAATAATACGATTGAATCCTCATAGCAATATCATAAATTAAATCAAGATAAAACAAAGATAATATTGAAGATTAAATTGAGCGGATCTCAACTAATGTTGCCGCTTTGGAGTATGCATATGAGAAAAATGATGATAAATAGATGGGTTGAATCCTGAGCTACAAGTTTTTGTGACTGAACAAAAAATTAACTATTATATTTTTTAGGTGTACATGTCATCTGGGATTCCTCCTTCTCCTTGTCCTTTTATATGCTTGAAAGTCTTGAGTCTTTTGTTGAGTCAAATAAACTGGATAAACAAAAATACACTTGTGTCAGACATGCACCAAACATTAGTCATGTAAAATTATATTAAACTATGGGAACATCCCAATGCATATATGGCATCTATTACTAAGGTCTAAACTGTTGAAAAAGGTGTTAGGAAGCGATGAATGATAATTTTACATTTTATTCATATTTAAAAGTGAAAATAATTTTCTTCTATCATTTATTTTAAATGGGGTTTTGATATTGGTCATGGTCATCCAACAAAACATTAAGGTTATTGTTATAGGCATAAACAAGACAATGAACTATTTGACAAAATATATTAGGAGAACATAGTCTTTCATGTATATAAAGTAAAAGTATATACTAGACAATGAATTTCTAAGGAATATAGTATAGTTTTATGTTTCATAGGTCTATTATTAAACATGACAATGAAAAAGAGTGTCTATTTAAAGAAAGTAATGGGTAGAAGAAAAATACAAATGAGTCATATAAACTTATTAGATCTAGGAAAGTGAGAACACAATTACAAGAACTCAAGAAGATAAAAAAGCGATTTCTAGCATATTGGAAACATTGAACATCAAATAAGAAAGTTTCAAGTTGAAAATAATCAAAAAAGGAAAGAAAGACAAAAATTCATCCTCCTCTAAACATAATATGACCTTGCAGCAATGTTAAGTTGAAAACATGCTTGAAATCCATATTTATGTATGTTTGACAGAAAATATACACAGTTTAATTCAAAATCTTGCATACATCTTCATGGACTATGGAAAATTCAAACTAAATATCCATACTATGTTAAAAGATGATAAGATAAAATAACTCCTAAGAAAATAATATAAATAAAATAAAATAATTCAAGACTCATATTTCTTTGCATTTTTTGGATAGACATATTTAAGATATCTATTACTAGTATTTAAAAATGGTTGAATAAAATTTTAATTTATTATAATTCATATTTTAAATGTTTTAATTTATTTTAATCTATTAAATATTGTGAAGATGTTTCAATCTAAACTTGTCAATTTGATTAGATTCTAATTCACACAATTAACCTTAAATATAAAGTGGTTTAGGAAGAAATTTTTATACAACTATTAAGTTGTGATCAATATAGATAGTGTCTACTCAAATTTTTATATAAAAGATTGATACAAACTCATCTTAATACACTAATCAATTAATTTAAAAAAAAACTAAACTGTTATTAATATATTGAATGTTTGCTCAAATTTCTATATAAAAGATTGATACAAATTGATAAAAAAATACACAACTATTAAAATACATGATCAATATACAAGTTATTTACTCATTTTTTATCTAAAAGATCAATACAAACTAATAACAATGCACTATAGCTATTTATATCAACTCTTTTTCTTGAAAGGTAACAAGAAGTGGATAGCCTTGAACTTTTCCAATGCTCAGTTGGGTAGGATAAATGTTTTTCAAAAGGTGTAGGCAGAGATTACACAATCAAACTTTTGTCTTTCACAAATGAGAGTGGACTACTCTATTCTCTGAAAGGAATCTTTCTCTTGCAATTATGAGAACCTCCCTAGTATTTGAAGTTCTAGCACAAAGTTCAATAAACACCTTTAAAAGTTTGAACAGCTCTAAAAGAAAGGAATATGGACATTCTATCTCGACTATTAGTCCATAGCAGATTCAAAGTTCTTTTCACTTCTGCTACACTGTGCCATTAATCTTTTTTTCTTTCTTTGCAATTTTCCTTGTATTGTTTTAAGCTTGCAAATCTTTCCCATGGTAGAAGAGCATTAATAAATAAATCTAGACAAAGTTTTTGGTATTCAACCATAGTCAAGACTCAAATTTACTGAATGCTACTGTAAACAAGGAGGAGAAAGAAAAGACTGAGAATCAAAGGTTGCTAATTTTAAATTACATCATGCACACCATCAAAACAAGCATAGGTAGTGAAAGGTCAGTGAGATTGACTACATTTGTTCCGGCGTTGCGTGTGTCTGCAGACTGGAACACCGCATCCACAATCTTCTCTACATGTGTTAGACCATCAACTGCTCTTGACTTCCAGTCCAGAACACAGAAAAACAGGGCTTGAATAGTATTGATGGCTGTGACAGTGAGTATGAGCCACAGCATCTGGCTCTTGGGAAACAAATGGGTATAGCACTTGCGAGGATTTTCCAGAAGATATGTATCTTAAATCTCCTTCTTACTTCCCTTAGAAAACCTCTCTAATACATATATAATGATCCATATACTGGGACCAAACATGGTATTTCCAAGAAGTGTTACAGAGCTTAGCAGAAGCAGAATGAATGGATGGTTCCTGAAGGGAATCATGCTGTTGTCTAGAAGAGTGAACCCTGCATTTGCAACAGATGTTGCACGGTTTACAACTGCAAAGAATGTTTTGTTGACATCATTGTCTTCCAACACTTTGCTAGCTGTAGGAGAGGCAGCCAAATATATCTGAATAAGTAGAATTCCACCGACTTGCACCATGAGAAAATAAGCAACAACAATTCTGTAAAGATAGGTCAAGGCCATGTATTCCATACACTGTGATCTCCAGAGCAAAATCTCCATGTCGTTAGATGGGTTTTCTTTGTTACTACATATCAAAATCTTCTCCTACTAAACAGTCATGCAATCCATACTCCAGATGCATCTGTTCCAGACAACTTTTGCCATTTCACAAGATTTCCCCATCACATATTCTCAGCAGCCTCTGTCGTCTCTGATTCGTTTGCAATAAAACTTGCACAATCTTCTTTCATCTTTAATTCGATTGAAATGGGTTTTTCTCTATGTTCCACGGCCTGTCGGGGACGGGGAGGGGGGACGGCCGGGGATGCGTTTCCGGGACGTTTCTTAAGGGGCAATTTTTAGGGGACGGCAAGGGACGGCGACATACAAAATACATATATATATATGATTTTTTCAAAATGTATTAATATATTAGAGAGAGAGAGAGAGGGAAAGAGAGATAGATATGTCAATAAATTAATAATTGATAACAACAATATCAATATGTAAGTAAATCGTGAGAGTAGTACTATAACAGCATAAGAAATGTCATTAAAGCATTATAAAATTTATCACAGCAGTATCAAACATCAATAAAACCATGGTCTATCAATATAAAATATCCAAATGTCTCAAAGTTCAAACATGAAAATCAAAATATTAAATACAACAGTCTATGAAATTAAGCCTCATTCAGGCTATAAATATCCAAAGACTCAGAACTATCTGAGTCACTATCATCCTCTGACAAGAGTGGAACTAAAAGATTTAATATTTAGTCTTTTTCAGACTTTAGCTCAAACAATTAAAACATTAAACAGTTCGTGGGCCCCGCGCGAAGGAACTAAACCTTTAAAAAATTATTTTTTAATTGTTTTTAATATATTTTGACTTGCAGCCTGCAGGGGATGGCTAGCCATCCCCAATCCATCCCCAATTCGTATTGGGGATGGGGAAACGTCCCCAATCCGTCCCCAATCTGTATTGGGGACGGGGAAACATCCCCAAAGTGAAGGAAACGTTTCCTGACGTTTCCGATGGATTTTGCATTTTCGGGGATGGCAGGGACGGGGACGGGGGGTTTTTGGGGCAGGGGACACGTCCCCGTGTAACATAGGTTTTTCTTCCACCTTAGTCATGATGATCATGGCCTGATTTGTAAGTATCCTTCTATAAGCCAATCTTTTGGCATAGAGAGGCGGCAGAGAAGTGAAGATCTGACTGCCAAACACTGTCAGCAACAAGATTACAGTCTGCTGGAACTTATGCAGCCCTTGTATCCTTACACTCAGCAGACCAGTGACAGTTACAGCAGAGGTACAGCAATACAGAGCATCTATTAAACTCATATGCTCTGAATTCTTATCAGGACAAAGCCATAGAGCCAATGCACCGCTGAATCCTAACACTATGAAATAAGCAACATGAAGAATAATGAACAATGATGTTTTCCCTAGCCACGAGGGAATTTCCTCTACACTCTTGATGGGCATTACTTGTGTTCTGTACAAAGTCCAGTCGCCCTCACTGGAGCTCTTTTTGCTGTGTGAAACCTTCTCATCCATTGAAACACTTTAATAAGAAAATCCAAGCTTCTTCTTTACCTAAAGGAATATATTTATTTATTTATTTTGATAGGAATCGGATTGACCACTTCCAAGCAGCCAATGCGGCTACTCAGACTCGCACAACCTCCATTAATTTTTAGACTTCGGTTTGGAACACGAATTCTTTCCAACTTCCATTATATTTATATAACACAACGAAGGAATATGGACCATTTCTTGATTTATGCGTGTCATCTTGCGCAGGGCCATGTTAATCTTCTCTGTATCGTTTCAATTTTATCAGATGTCTCCATATCATCAATTGATATTCTAGATCGTATCCTTCTCAGCCTACCGCCCATAGATTGTTTTTGACAGACCAAATGAAGGTGACCGGAAACTTCAGATCGGAGCATTTTATATTTCGATTTAAACAATATATTATAAGTTTTAATTTGTTTAAATAGATGGGTTCTAGAAGAAAAAAGAGTTGTTTAAATCCCACAGGCCTCTGTACATAATTTGTTTTTTTGTTTCCAATATTCTTTGATGGATGTCATTTCAGAACATATAACTTTTTTTCCCTGCTTCACCACATTTTCTGTTTTGTAATCTCGATAGTATTAGAAATTTGCAGGTCATGCTTATAAATAAAGATGAGATTTGATGTCACTTATTTTATATTCTAAAGCATATTTTCCAAAATTTATTAATAAAAAAAGTTAAGAATCATAAATAAAAATATATATATATATATTTTTATGTATTTTATAAGTTATTTTTTTTATATATCTAAATTTAAGTATTTTTTTATAAATATAATTAATTTATAAAATGGTTGATTGTAAATTGTAGTAGGTCATATTCACAAGTAAAAGCAAAATTTGATGTCAATTACTTTATATTTTGAAACATATTTTCAAAAATTTACGAAAAAAATATATTAAGAAGTTAAAATAAAAATAAATTTTATGTAGACAACATAATAAAATTGAAGGGGGGCCTTTTTGGTGAACTAGTGGGGCTTCCTGCATGTAGTGACAACAACCAAGATTCAAACTTCACAGGTTTACTCTCTACCATGTCAACGATGGAGATTGCTTACCTTGGTGTTAACACACCAAAAATAAGTTAAGGGGAGACCCTTTGGTGAAATGGTGGGACTTAAATTTCTTGTAGTGCCAAAAACCAAGGTTCAAACCTTGTGGGGTCACTCTCTACCATATTAACAATAGAGATTTCTTACCTTAGAAAAAATGAACATAATCTATATATTGTTGAGAGCAATAAAGTAATGGAACAAGAGAGTGATGACATGTGCAAGGGAGAGTGCAGAGATGGACAAAATGGAGGGAGCATATGAGAATGTAAGTTTGGTTCAGATGAAGGGGAAGGATATTGGTGTAAATAGGTGTTTTACCTATCTAGGTTCTATATACATGTTAAGTCCACTTAGTTCCTAGGAAGGAATTTTTCTAGTTAATCATTAGTTGTCACTTATCTTATCTAGTTGGTTTTTATTTAATGCTTGTATCCTAGGTAATTATGAGTTAGTTGTTTCATGTGATAGGATTAAGACACTTGTCATGATCTTGTCTAATCATATCCTTCACCTTACGTATATAAGCAAGGCCTCATATATATATATTGTATATTCATTATGAAAATCTTGCATCTTTAATTATAGCATGATATTTTTTCCATTTCTCTCATGTGAAAGTTATTGTCTTGCAGGTGATCCTAGAGTGTTGAGGAGTTCACCTTAAAATCCTAGAAAGAGGAAGAAGATGAGGGTGAGCCACTTGTTGTTACACCCCGCTTCATTGTTACTAAGTTACTTTTACCTTCATGAGTGAAAATGTTGATATATGCAAATTGTGACTTTAATATGTTTACTAGGTGTTCAAAAGAAGTATTGAAATGTGTGTTAAGATGATAATGCTAAATTAAAGGAATGAATATGTTTAATATTGATGAAATGCAATAAAAGAATATGCATTGCAATGTGAATGCTTTGTCGATGCAAATGTTTTATGATGCTAATATATATTTAATATGAACATGGCTAACTACTAGATACAATGTATTAAGCTAGATGCAGGAAGAAGCTGAACCCTCAGGTACATGAAGGGGAGTATCACTCAGGAGAGGAGCTTGGTTTGGTTACCCCTTAATAAGCCTAAATTGAGCTTTCACGCACTCACCTCTAGTTTAGTGAAGTTGAGTCAATAGTTGGGAAATGGTAAGTTATCCATAGCCTTGTTTGAGTATGATTTAGAAGACGTTATGATCTTCTCTGTGAATGTTTTGATTTAGGTTATGTGTTTGAGTTTCTTGTCTTATGTGAGTTCTTCATTATGTGTATATTTAATTGATCAATGGGATTGTGAATATATGTGCTTAAAATTCAAGGCATGATATATATATATATACACGTATGCAATGACGTTACGAAAATGTACATACAAGTATATTATTATATATACATACGTTTATATGTATATATATGCATGCGATATTATGTGGAATGTATAAAATGAGTATATGCATTTGAATATCAAATGATGCATTTTATGAATTTATAAGTTGATATAAATATAAATACATATATATAAACATTATGTTATATACATACATACACACACACACACACACACACATATATATATTGTATATATAATATGGTAATGTTTAAATAGTGTCAGAATATTCATCTAAAAATGCATAATACATATAAAGCGTAACTTATACATATAATGAATAAACACAACAATAAAAGGAAACGTACAACATTCATATAACACAACATATTAAGGATGGCACAATAATATGAAACCCATGATGCATGTTGCATATATAACACTTGTTATATAGTGTTATATATTTATGTTAGACTGTCTTCAAAACTTGAAGTGTAGTAAATAGGAGATGGTGCATAAATTAAATGATAATGCATATGAATTAAACACTATTTGAACATGTTAAAAGTGGGGCATAAGATAAGGGGTGTGGGAATAAAACCAAGTTTTGAAATGTTGTCTCAAGACAAAGTCAAAATATAAAGGCAAAAAGAATAACCAACGTATAGGAACTTTGACCTATTATTTTCCAAATAGCAACCCAAAGGAATAGGGCACATGATGTTTTGTGTGGCACCAAATTATGAATAGTGCAAACCAAATAGAAGTCTAATCTGCAATACAAATTCTAGCATATGAAGCAAATTGGAATGTGAGAAATAGTCAAATGAGAAGCTGGCCAAAATGAGTTGGCCTGTGATAACATTAAACTTGCATTTCTAAATGTTATTTTTGTTGTCCATAAGAATGAACGACTCATTCTTTGTGGTGAAATCTAGTTGTGCATGTGTTCACTATGCAATGTTTTTAGCTACCACATTTTCTTCTTGTTGAGTCAAACATTTTTGATTGAGAAGTGTCATCTTTGAGAGCTTATTTCTAGCATGTAGTTGCTCACATTTGTGTATAAATAGAGGCGCTTTCTCCCTCAAATGCCCAGACACATTATGTACTTTTGATGCTTATTTTCTAAGTTGTTATTATTCTATTTTTCCGAGTTTGAGAGTTTGTGAGAGGTTTTTAAGAGTAAGCTTTTGGTGAGTGGAAGAGAGATAGTTGGGAATTGCTTGATGATTATGGAGAAGGATAAGTTAGGAATCTAGTTTGATCTTTGGAAGCTTTACATATTCAGGCATGTTGAATTCTACTCTTTTATGCATTTTATGTTTTGAAAAGATTGTATGACTTTGTTTGTCTTGTTTGAAAAGTAAGTTAGTTGTTCTATTATGAATTTGGTTATCATATTCTTTGGATAAGTATGAAAGATTCTTCATAAGTCTAGTTGTTAGTAAACCCTGATAGAGGGTTATATGCATGCATATACTATATACATTGGATTGTGAATATATGTGCTTAAAATTCAAGGCATGATATATATATATACACACACACACATGTATGCAATGACGTTAATGAAAATGTACATATAAGTATATTAATATCTATGCATACGTCTATATGTATAAATATATGCATGTGTTATTATGCGGAATGTATAAAATGAGTATATGCATTCGAATATCAAATGATGCATTTTATGAATTTATAAGTTGATTTAAATATAAATACATATATATAAACATTATGTTATATACATACATATATATAATATGGCAATGTTTAAATAGCATCAGAATATTCATCTAAAGCACATAATACATATAAAGCGTAACTTATAAATTTAATATAATGAATAAACACAACAATAAAAGGAAAAGTGCAACATTCATATAACACAACATATTGAGGATGGCACAATAATATGAAACCCATGTATGCTACATATATAGCACTTGTCATAGAGTGTTATATATTTATGTTAGACTGTCTTCAAAACTTAAAGTGTAGTAAATAGGAGATGGTGCATAAATTAAATGATAATGCATATGAATTAAATACTATTTGAACATGTTACGAGCGGCACATAAGATAAGGGGTGTGGGAATAGAACCAAGTTTTGAAATGTTGTCTCAAGACAAAGTCAAAATATAAAGGCAAAAAGAATAACTAATGTATAGGAACTTTGACCTGTTCTTTTCAAAATAGCAACCCAAAGGAATAGGGCACATGATGTTTTGTGTGGCACCAAATTATGAATAGTGTGAACCAGATAGAAGTCTAATATGTAATACAAATTCTAGCATATGAAGCAAATTGGAATGTGAAAAATAGTCAAATGAGAAGCTCGCCAAAATGAGTCAATCTGTGGAAACATTAACCTTGCATTTCTAAATGTTATTTTTATTGTCCATAAGAATGAACGACTCGTTCTTTGTGGTGAAATTTGGTTGTGCATGTGTTTATTGTGCAATGTTTTTAGCTACCAAATTTTCTTCTTGTTGAGTCAAACCTTTTTGATTGAGAAGTGTCATCTTTGAGAGCTTATTTCTATCCTATAGTTGCTCACATTTGTGTATAAATAGAGGTTCTTTATCCCTCAAATGGGACACATTATGCACTCTTGATGCTTATTTTCTGAGTTATTATTCTATTTTTCTGAGTTTGAGTGTTTGTGAGAGGTTTTTGAGAGTTTGTGAGAGGGTTTTAAGAGTAAGCTTTCAGTGAGTGGAAGAGAGATAGTTGGGAATTGCTTGTTGATTATGAAGAAGGATAAGTTAGGAATCCAGTTTGATCTTTGGAAGCTTTACATATTCATGCATGCTGAATTCTACTCTTTTATGCATTTTATGTTTTGAAAAGATTGTATAACTTTGTTTGTCTGGTTTGAAAAGTAAGTTAGTTGTTCTATTATGAATTTGGTTATCATCTTCTTTGGATAAGTATGAAATATTTTTGATAAGTCTAGTTGTTAGTAAACCCTGATAGAGGGTTATATTCATGCATATACTATATACATTGGATTGTGAATATATGTGCTTAAAATTTAAGGCATGATATATATATATATATACACACACACACACACATATACACATATGCAATGACGTTAATGAAAATGTACATACAAGTATATTAATATATTTATTTACATACATACATACATATATATATAT
Source organism: Sequoia sempervirens (assembly GCA_007258455.2). Taxonomy (NCBI): domain Eukaryota; kingdom Viridiplantae; phylum Streptophyta; class Pinopsida; order Cupressales; family Cupressaceae; genus Sequoia; species Sequoia sempervirens. The sequence goes on from VDFB02281492.1 coordinate 1,031,563,510, forward strand.
ATATATATATATATATATATATATATATATATATATGCATGCATTATTATGCGAAATGTATAAAATGAGTATATGCATTTGAATATCGAATGATGCATTTTATGAATTTATAATTTGATATAAATATAAATACATATATATATTGTATATATAATATGGTAATCTTTAATTAGCATCGAAATATTCATCTAAAGTGCATAATACATATAAAGTGTAACTTATACATATAATGAATAAACACAACAATAAAAGGAAAAGTGCAACATTCATATACCATAGCATATTGAGGATGGCACAATAATATGAAACCCATGTATGTTGCATATATAACACTTGTTATATAGTGTTATATATTTATGTTAGATTGTCTTCAAAACTTAAAGTGTAATAAACTAGAGGAGATGGTGCATAAATTAAATGATAATGCATATGAATTAAATACTATTTGAACATGTTACAAGTGGTGCATAAGATAAGGGGTGTGGGAATAGAACCAAGTTTTGAAATGTTATCTCAAGACAAAGTCAAAATATAAAGGCAAAAAGAATAACCAACATATAGAAACTTTGACCTGTTCTTTTCCAAATAGCAACCCAAAGGAATATGGCACATGATGTTTTGTATGGCACCAAACCATGAATAGTGTGAACTAGATAGAAGTCTAATCTGCAATACAAATTCTAGCATATGAAGAAAATTGGAATGTGAGAAATAGTCAAATGAGAAGCTGGCCAAAATGAGTTGACCTATGGAAACATTAACCTTGCATTTCTAAATGTTATTTTTGTTTTCCATAAGAATGAACGACTCATTCTTTGTGGTGAAATCTAGTTGTGCATTTGTTTACTGTGCAGTGTTTTTAGCTACCACATTTTCTTCTTGTTGAGTCAAACCTTTTTGATTGAGAAGTGTCATCTTTGAGAGCTTACTTCTAGCCTGTAGTTGCTCACATTTGTGTATAAATAGAGGTGCTTTCTCCCTCAAATGGGACACATTATGCACTCTTGATGCTTATTTTTTGAGTTGTTATTATTCTATTTTTCTGAGTTTGAGAGTTTGTGAGAGGTTTTTGAGAGTTTGTGAGAGGTTTTTAAGAGTAAGCTTTCAGTGAGTGGAAGAGAGATAGTTGGGAATTGCTTGTTGATTATGGAGAAGGATAAGTTAGGAATCCAATTTGATCTTTGGAAGCTTTAAATATTCAGGCATGTTGAATTCTACTCTTTTATGCATTTTATGTTTTAAAAAGATCGTATGACTTTGTTTGTCTTGTTTGAATTTAGTAAGTTAGTTGTTCTATTATGAATTTGGTTATCATCTTCTTTGGATAAGTATGGAAGATTCTTGATAAGTCTAGTTGTTAGTAAACCCCGATAGAGGGTTATATGCATGCATATACTATATACATTGGATTGTGAATATATGTGCTTAAAATTCAAGGCATGATATATATATATATATATATATATATATATATATATATATATATATATATATATATATATATATATATATATATATATATGCGTATGCAATGAAATTAATGAAAATGTACATACAAGTATATTAATATCTATACATACGTCTATATGTATATATATATGCATGCGTTATTATGCAGAATGTATAAAATGAGTATATGCATTCGAATATCGAATGATGCATTTTATGAATTTATAAGTTGATATAAATATAAATACATACATACATACATACATTCATACATACATACATACATATATATATATATATATATATATATATATATATATGTAGGATAGCAAGAATAATTTTTGACTCACCAAGAAGGTAAAAATCCACACCTCCTAATCTCAACCCTACAATTTCAGTGCAAAAAAATTTGGTACTTGTAGCACAATCACCAGTAATGGAAAGACAGTTTGATTTTGTAGAATTTAATGGGGGCAACCCATTATTTCTTTCTCAACACGATTATAATCCAGTTGTAGCCCTCAAAAGTCTGCCATATTTCACCAGAGAAGATCATACCACTCCTGTTGAGCACATTTGAGATGTGGCTACTTTGTGCTCGGTTCATAATGTCACCAAAGAGAATGTAGCACTTAGGATTTTTCCTGCATTATTGATGGGAAAAGTCTCTCAATGGTTTAGAGGCCTTCCAACAAATTCAATTGCAACATGGGATTAGTTGGGTGATGGCTTGCATCAATAGTTTGAGGACAAATCTTATCATTTGTCTTTGTTGGAGCAGTTAAGTACCATCAAGAGAGCTCCTTAGGAGCACATGTCAAATTTTAACTACTATTTCCGAAGGACTTGGAATAGGATTCCCATGATGGTAAAGCCTTCACCACAACATGCATTTGTATTTTTCTTTAAGGCTTTAAATAGTGAAATTTCTATACTTATTTAGTCTATGAGTGGGTTTACTCTCCCTAATGCTTATGATATAGCTATTAGAGAAGAAAATTTCCTTATACAAGCTGGTAAAATAGCCCCAAGGCCTCCTATGCCAATTTTTACTAAAGTTCAACCACCTATTCTTGTGTCATTACCCCCTTTAGTTGTTTTCCCACCTGTTCCAACAATAGGATACCAAGTTGGAGCCCAAGAAACTGTTGTTCCAAATTCTCAAGAACTTTAAGAGATTAGGAATATGATGAAAACTATAGGGAATGATTTGGTGAGTATTAAGAGGCAAGTTGGCCAATATTCTAGACCCTATCAAGTTCCATATCAGCCCAACTAGTCAAAGAGACCACCTTTTCAAGCTGATTCTCAAGGCCAAAGGAGAAAATTCAATCCTAGACTATTTCAGCCTTATAATCCTAATGTTGCCAGCTCTTCAAAGGAGCTCATTCCCACACAAAATAATATGGAACAAGAGTGTGACTAGTGTTATTCATGCAACCAGCCTCATAATCAAGTTGCATGCATGAATGGTATGAGAAATCAGGCTCTAATGGTTCAAAATAAATATGTTGGTTCAAAAAGTGTCTTAAATGAGAATATAGAGTAGCAAGGTTTACAAACTTAGCAAGGTAAATGTTTCCTTCATGAATTGGCAAGAGGGAGAGTTTTGTGGAATAAATCAACTGCAAGGACAAAACCAGCTAGATTCACCTATTGTAGCCAATACTAGATCGAAGAAGAGGATTGTTGACTTGTGGCAACAAGCATGAAATAATCAACAACATGCAAGAAAAGGTAAATTTCAGGCTCCTACAACTCAAGTTGGACCTACTGTTTCACAAAAGATTCAAATATTTCCAAGAGGTGAAGTTTCACCTAGCAAGGATTGGCCTAAGGTGAAATCACAACCTTTACAAAAGGAAAATGATGCTGCTATTTCTAAGACACAACAAAAGGTTAGTGCTCCTTCATTTAATATTGTTGAACATATGAAGAAGGCTACTTTTAGCATTCCAATGTAAATCTAGATGAGTGGGAAGCCCTAAATCCCAAGGTTGACCCTTTCAGTCACATGGGTGGGGTAGGATTAAGCATTTACATGATTCAGGAACATGAGGTTTATGTCCCAAACCTACTATGAAGGGTTGATCATGAGGAGGTCGAAGATGATTTGTTTCAAGATGAGATTGATATATTTTGTTCACACTTAGAGGAAGACCCAATACCTTTGGGAAGAAAAAGGTGAAAGTTACCATATTCCTAGGTGAGTCACTGGAAGTGGAGTATCTTGGTCAACAAGATGACAAACAACATTCTCAACAACAACATGAAGAGGTTAAAAAGGCTGAACAAGAGAATAATTTCACGTTTTGGTTTAATGAGTTACCTGCTTTCATTTAGAATGATGATGAAAATATTGTTTTTGAGTGGTAGGAAGGTGTCAAAAAATGTGATGGATTATTGTTTGAGGATCATCAATTTGATAATAGAGCTTTGGATCAAAAAGAGGACTACAAAAATGAACCTTTTGAGGAACCTGAAAAGCTTACTAAGAGCTGTCATGAGGTAAAATATAGTTCCCTTCCATCCAAAACCCAAGAGGAATTCCAAGAGAATTTGTCTTGGAATGATCTTAAGCTTTTAGTTGTAAACTTAGAAAAATTGGAAGAAATTGGTGTTGAACCACATTTTCCAGTTGATTTGTTGGATGAGCTCACTAATTTTGTGGATGAGATTCAAAGGAGTATGTCCTTATTGGAATCAATGCCAAGTTATGAGCAAAAAATTGATGAAAGCCATTTGGACAAGCTTTTATTTCATGAATAGATCAATGAGAGCAACCCTGATATGAATATTCAAGAGTTTGAAACACATGCAAACATTGTGCAAGATGAGCAAGAAAAGGGGCAAGACATTACTTTTGAAGGTATCAGTTCTAATGTTTTTCTCAGTTCTAAAGGAATCACTCACGAAGATACCTCAAAACCTATTATGAGTTAGAAGACTAATGTTTAGTTGCATAGAGATTTAAGCACAAACATGATAGAAGAATTTTGTGCAAAGTTTAATGACATGTTTCTGAGTGATTTTAGTTGAAACAATGATGAAGTTAAAATAGTGAATAACCAACAAGATTTTAGAAATGAGCTCGCTCAAATTTCATCCTTTAAAGAGGATGACCTATCAGGGATTTGGCCAATGAGGGTGTCAATGAGATGCAACAGACTATTAGCACACCCAAGGATGAGATTGCAACAAGAGAACAATAGACTTTTTCATTTTAAACAAGCAATCTGTGTCATCAACTTCAAAGAGGGGGAGATTCTGATTATGTTCTTTAGAATGCTTCACAACAGTTTGTGGGGTGTACTCTTGCTTCTCACATCTTATCAACATATCATGAATAGGCTAAGCACCCTTTGTTGGTTAGAAAAGGGAGCTATTTTTTAAAGTTGGTTAATGGTTTTATTTGAGCTCCACCCCTTTGCGTGTTAGAGTAGGTTTTTATTTCGAATAAGGTGTTGATACAAGAGTGTTCAGTTCATTAGTTTCCTCTAAGTGCTCAAGGAACATTTATTTTAGTTTTTTTTCTCTCCCTAAGTGTTGTTGCACATGTTTGCTAGCCACCGGGTCCTTTTAGTTTCCTTTCAGTTCAATTTTTGCTACTGTTTGGAGTATTTGTAGATTGAGTTTCATGGTTTTCTAAGTTTGAGAAGGGTCAGATTTGACTCCATGCCCAATAAATTATTTAAAGCAATTGGTATAGATGCTTAGCAGGCAAGCATTTAGCAAAAATCACCATAAATGTTACCAAATTTTCACCTACAACTCAATTTGGTAGGGCTGAAGCAGTTTATTTGCATTTAAGGTGAAAAGATTCTAACATATTTCTACCATGCTTAACCATTGCATATCAAATTTTCAAAGAGTGAGTTCAGTTTTATTATGCAATGTATTACAACAAAAGGATGCTAAAAGAAAGAATTCAATTTTTCATTCAATGCTTTGTAGAATAAAGGAGAATACATGAATTATAAGAAGTTTCTTTCATTCATTTTCTAATGCTTTCATTCATTTTATAGTGTGTCATCCATTTTGCAAAAGAAATATACACAAGACTGCATAAGTGTTTCTTTTCTATTCATTGGAAAGAAAGGAGTAATCAAAGTGTCCACACAAGTTGTGGGAGTAGCTGAACTAAAGCAACACAGAAGATATGCTATACATTTGAAGATTAAATAATAGAAATAAATATGAAAGGAAACATATCCATCATTTCCTGTGGTGGTTTCATGTCGGTCTTCGTTGTTGCCTACCCCTCCTTGCTCCTAGTCTTCAAGTGAACCTACAGATGATTGAGAAATATTGTTAGAGCTCTGGATACATGAGTCTCATCATATGCCCCATCAACAAAAATATAGCACATGTTTATGATGCATTAGGTCAACAAATATCAAAGGTATGTAAGAGAGCCTACAAAATAAAACATCATAGGAGCATTGAGCTTCACTATTTTTTTATCTAACATGTTTGTTCATTATGCAGGTATAGGTGAAATAATGTTGCTTATTTATTTTTGAAGACATCATAGTATGTGGAATAAAAATGGGCTCCCTCAAGGGTTGAGCCCAACATGCTGCCCCTAAACTTCAAGAGGGGAATGAGATAGGAATACACATTCATATTGCTCAAATCAAAACATTTTCAGTTGAAGGAGTATTTCATAAGGTGACTGCAAAACTAATAGATTCATTACTCATTCATGACAATTAATTCAAGTGCAATGAAGTGAAAATCACAAATGAACAATGGCCCCATGAGATGCCTAAGTAATATGCAACCTAGAATACGTGCATCATTTCCTCATTAAATTTTTTGAACTTGCAAACAAGATTCCATGTTGTCATTGTTTAGTTCCATTGAATGGTGCTGATATCGTATCTTACTACTGCTATAAATCAATGTTGGTTGTTGTTTAAGTTATTTAGAGTGCACATTTGGAAGACATAATCAACGATCAAGAAGGCGTGACAAGAAAAGCTCACATAAAAGGGATTTGTAAGCATGTATTTTACATTTGAAGAGTCAAGGTAATGATAGAAGGCAGTGCTCTATGTAAATGCTCATAATGTAGAATGAACTATACCAAACAATGGTGAAGCCCTCATTACATCTGTTGATGCATCATTCTTTCGAAATCCAAGCATTCTAAAACAATATTTAGTACAATGAATGGATTGTTGACATTGTGCCCTTTATTACATTCATTTGTGTGTAAGTGCTTGTATTGTGATAATAAAAGACTCTGCTAGCAAGCAAGTGATAAGTGGACTGTGTGTACACATATCAAAGAGCTATGATAAGAGTATCACACAAGAGAGGAGCCTCTTTCTATTTTTTCATAAAATGGAAATATATAGAATGTAGAAGACTAAAACAAAGCTTTTGTTTTCATTACAAATGAATTCAATTTCGATGCCAAATTAAGAGAATACATAGAAATAAGACATGGGTTTCAAGAGTCTTGTTTAATGTTTACACAATAACCTTTCAATGGTTCTACTTGCAAGTAAAGAGAGACCCTCGAAGCATTTGCAATAGTGGAAAAGACAAACACAGAATAAGTAAAAGATGCTTTTCTTTTCCTTCAAGATAGTAAGCAACCATTATATTCATTCTACCACATTAAAAAGCAAAAATGCATTTCTCAAAAGCAACAAATATAGCATCATAATGGTGCTAGGTTTTTAAGTAAAGAGAGTAAAGACATACAAAAGCCGTGTCCCTAGTATGCAGTGATATTTTATTTTTGTAGAAAATAAGAGCCCAAAATTTGTGTTTGGTTTTAAAAAGAAAGCTTTGCAAAGAATGATAGGGTTTGTGGAGAGAGTTGTGGCCAAACCAAGGAGCCAAGGGTTTTATTTTTTTTCCAATTAAAGAAAATATACAACCACGGGTTTATAAAAAAATAGAACCAAATTTCATGTCAAATATCAAAGGTTTTGCATAAAAAATTAAGGACCACCCAGTATATACAAAAATTTCAAGGAGAGGGCTCCAAAATGCAAACCTGTATCAACATTCTAGCTACATCCTAGAAGGTCTTGTTTCGTTTATGAAAAAAATCAGAACCACCAAGGGTTTTACATGAGTGTTTATAAAATACAACAATAATGATATCAACAAGCTTGTTGAGGGTTTGAGAAGCACCCAGAAATAGAGAGGTTGCAACCATGGAGAAACAAGAAGTTCTATTTTGTAGAGATTAATAGAACTAATGAATATTTTTGCATAAGAAACTCAAATCTTTTTCATTATTTTGCACTCAATGAGCTCGAATCAAGCTTGTTTTTATAGAAAATAGAGAGATAGTGCAATATTTGAATAGTAAATACCTTACCTTCATTTGTTTTCTATGCAGAAGTACATTCAAATGCCATGACAACAAGCTTCAGAAAATAAGAATGCATCAGAAAAATGACAATGGCCACAGCTAAAAGGCGTGATAATGCATTCAAAATGAACATATTGAAGGGATTTTTACATATTTTGTAAAAAGAGATACTCAACAGTGATTTGTTGAACATGTTTGACATGAAAGCAACAAGAATGGTGGAAGAATCAATCTCAAACCCTAATCTCATGGCGGTGTTGTGCAGAGCCAAGTTCTCCAAAACTCAAAGATGCAAATGATGCTAAAAGTAAGGGATCAAATTGCTTTTGTTCTAGGGTTTTCATTTTTTTGCGTAAGTCAACTTTTCCTTTTCTTCACCTTGATTCAATTTTTAATTCCTTCACTAATACCTTCATGGTATTATACTCGCCTTTGCATATATGCTATACTTGGGCTTTTTGCCTTAGGTTTCTTTTATGATTTTTGAATAAATGAAGTGATTTGATGCCTATTCTATTTTTTTGATTTTTATTAGAAAATCAACAAAACCCATGTGCCTTAAAGGATCAATACTTGGAAAAATTGTAATAAAAAAAACATATATATGCTATTTTTGCCTTGTATTTTTGTAAATCAAATCAAGCATAAGTTGACCTCCTTTTTTACAAAGAGATCAAAACTGCAAACAATGTAAGACATTACTAAAACAATATTTCTATAAATTGTTTTAGTGATTCTCATTTAAAATGCAATGATATAAAGCAAGTGTTGAGGGGGAATCTTTCTTTTTTTTAGTTTGAGTCCCATTTGAGAAAAATCAGAAAAAACAAGCAAACTGAGGTTTCCATTTCTATTTTCAGCTAGTTCAAGCTTGTTTTTTAAGTTTTTTTGGGTCGATCTACTTTGGAGAGAATCTTTCCATCTTTTTCACTCATTTTAGATAAGTTTTGGGCCCTATTTTGGAGTATTTTTGCTCTTGCTCGAAAATCACACTAGAGTTGCTATTTTGAGGAGAAGTTGATTCAAAATTTTCCTTCACTCTTGGAGACAATTTGTAGGCATATATTGAAGAAAAAACTTAGTTTTTTTCTCAATTCAAGTTCAAATTTGCTTCTTACTCTCTTGATCATTTGTAGAGAGCTTTGTAAGCCATTGATTTGTACTTAATTTTTTCATATTTTCGCACTCCTTCAATTCAATAAAAGTAGCAGAGCATTCGTATCTCAAAATTTTGTCTCATTTTGTAATAATAATCTGATGTTGTCATTGTGATTCTGAATTTTGAATCCTTTTTATATCTTATTGTTGCAATTGTGGTACAAAAATTTCATATAGCACAGGTTACATGTTAAGTTTTGTTTCCAAATCTTCATACAAATCACTGTTGTGTTATATGATGCATATGAGGTTGTGAAAGTTAATGTCTTGGAGAGCTAATTGTAAGTAGAGTTTGAGAATAAATTTAAAATTTCCAATGCATCACCCTTTAGGTGTTAGGATTTTCATTTTCAAAGTTATCCTTCTCCCTTTTCCTCAAAAAAGTCTTAAAGTTTAGATGATCTGTCAGGGGAACCAACCCTCTTTGGAGATTTTTTCTCATCATGACACCGACAATTCGAGAATGTTTCCATGTTTCAACAAGATAGTTAAGTCAAACTTAGCTAGGGTGCAATCCTGATTGACAATAGTGTTTGGCATGCCCGGTGGGACTCTGAAACTTGTTTTGGAGAAAAATTTCAAAGTTTTAAGCTGTTGTTCTAGTAAACACTGTAGAGTTTCCAGCCTTTAGAGGTTTTAAGTTTATACCTAGTGATTCCATTCTTTGGTTTTGCATGCATATCTAGTGTAACCAGTGTATGAGAAAAGTACAAACTAGATCAAGTCTTGCTCTGTTAGAGTAATTGCAGTTAACTCCACCAAGAAAGAGAGGTAGGACAACAAGAAGAATTTTTGACTCACCAAGGAGGTCAAAATCCACACCTCCTAATCTTAGCCATTCAATTTTAGTCCAAAAAAATTTGGTACCTATATCACAAGCACTAGTGATGGCAAGGCAGTTTGCTTTTGCACCATTTAATGGGGGAAGCCCATTATTTCTTGCTCAACATGATGATATTTCAGTCGTAGCCCTCAAAAGTATGTGGTATTTCACTGGAGAAGATCACACCACTCCTGTTGAGCACATTCGAGATGTGGCTACTTGGTGCTCAGTTCATAATGTCATTGAAGAGAACGTAACACTTAGGCTTTTGGCTACATCACTGAAAGGAAAAGCCTTGCAATGGTTTAGAGGCCTTCCAACAAATTCAATTGCAACATGGGATTAGTTGGGTGATGGCTTGAATCAATAGTTTGAGGACAAATCTGATCATTTTTTGTTGTTGGAGTAGTTAAGTACCATCAAGAGAGCTCCTCACGAGCACATGTCAGATTATAACTATCATTTCCAAAGGACTTGGAATAGGATTCCCATGACAGTAAAGTCTTCACCACAACATGCATTTTTATTCTTCCTTAAGGCTTTAAATAGTGAAATTTTTGTAATGATTCAGTCTATTGGTGGGTTTACTCTTCCTAACGCTTATGATATAGCTATTAGAGTAGAAAACTACCTTATACAAGCTGGTAAAATAGCACCAAGGCCTCCTATGGAAATTTTTCTTGAAGTTCAGCCACCTATTCCTGTGTCATTAACCCCTTTAGTTGTTGTCCCACTTGTTCTAGCAATAGGATACCAAGTTGTAGCCCAAGAAACTATTGTTCCATCCCATTCTCTAGAACTTCAAGAGATTAGGAACATGATGAGAACTGAAGGGAATGATTTGGTGAGTATTAAGAGGCAATTTGGCCAAGATTCTAGACCCTATCAAGCTCAACATCAACCCAACCAGTGAAATAGACCACCTTTTCAAGCTGATTCTCAAGGCCAAAGGAGAAATTTCAATCCTAGACCCTTTCAGCGTTATAATCCTAATGTTGCCAGCTCTTCAAAGGAGCTTGTGCCAACAAAAAATAACATGGTACAATGGTTCAAAATAGCTATGTTGGTTCGAAAAGTGTCTTAAATGAGAATAGAGCAGCTAGGTTTACAAACTCAACAAGGTAACCCTGATGTTTCCTTCATGAATTGGAAAGAGGGTGAGTTTTGTGGAATAAATCAACTACAAGGAGAAAACTAGCTAGATTCACCTATTGCAGCCAATACTAGATCAAAGAAGTGGGCCATTGACTTGGGGCAACAAGTATCAAATGATCAACAATAGGTAGGAAAAGGTAAATTTATGGCTCCTACAACTCAAGTTGGGGCTACAGTTTCAAAGAAGATTCAAATATTGCTAAGGGGTCATGTTTTACCTAGCAAGGATGAGCCTAAGGTGCAATCACAACCTTTACAAAAGGAAAATGATGTTGCTATTTCTAAGACACAACAAAATGTTAGCACTCCTTCATTTAATATTGTTGAACATATGAAGATGGCTACTATTATGATTCCAATGTTTGATACATTATTTATTCCTGGGAAAAAAAAATTGTTACAAGATGTGTTAGCTAAGGTTTCTATTTTTGATGTTTCTAACTAAGATTAGTCCAATATTGTGCTTGCAAACAACCCTGAAGTTAAGAATGAGCAGCAAGCCTAAGATCTAAAGCCTCCTCCATTTTACTTGAGTCTAATCATTGGTGACAAGCTTGTGTACAATTGCATGATTGATTCTGGTGCAAGTAGTTCAGTAATGCCTAAGGTCCTAACTTATCAATTAGGGTTAATATATGAGCCTCTTTCAAAGGGAGTAACCAAATTGGATGGTTTTACTATCCAAACAACTTGGGTGGTCAAAAATTTAGCTCTTACCTTGCATGCATGCCCAAAATTTTCAATTCTTCGGGATATCTATGTTATTGACATGCCATCCTATTTTAGCATTTGCCAAGTTCTAGGGACTTTAATGCTAAGTTGGGTGAGTTTTTGTCTTTTGATTGGTCACATTTATTTTTCAAAACAATAGATGACACTAATGTGACCATAAAATTAGAACCACAAGCCAAAGTTTATATTGAGCCATGTGTCCCTAACCCTCTAAATGCTAACCTCTACATTACTGATGAGTTGAAGGAGCAATCCCTAACCCTTTTTAATTATTTGATAATGATGTCTTCTATTTTTTTATGCAAATATATTAGTATGGTTTCTGCCGCCATGAGCATGTGGTCCTGTAATTATAACAATATGGGTTTTAGCCATGTATAGAGTAGGATTGAAATACTCTGTATTATATCCCCTGTATACCGCTTAATATATGTTTTGTATGGATTTGTGCTTATAACGCCCTATCAGAGATGTAGTGTAAATCTAGAAATCACAACCTTTGCTACCATCAAAGGATAGAGGATAGAGGGGTTTTTTCAGATGATGTAGTTGCAACAGCCCTGGTAGACATGTATGCAAAATGTCGAAGCATAGTCAAGTGACAAGGTGCCTCAAAGAGATACGGTTTCATGGACTGCAATGATTGCAAGATATGCAAAAAATGGAATTGTTAACAAGGTTGTCGAAATTTCTAGGCAAATGCAATTCTTAGGTTTAAAGCCAAATTCTACAACCTTTGCTAGCATCCTCCCTGTTGTATTTATTACTGCTTCACTGGTTTGGTTCTGCTGGTTTTCTCACCAAATTTTGCTACTTTGTTACTTTTGATTATAACAGCAGTTATGTCACTGATTTGTACTTTTTTTCATTAGACATGGTTCATCCAATTAAAAATGCTATCTAATATTTAATTTCAAGTTCTATTGTGAAATAGATAAATATAGATTTTTTCTTTCAATAGCACTCCATAATTATGATGCCAATCCTTTCAAATTGTAGTATTATCTGTTCCATACATTATGCACATGCTCAGGAATCGGGATCCCTCAATTTGTATAAAAAACATAGAGCATATGAAAGACATTGCAATAAGATTGTTATTTACTCATAAGATTTACTACGTATTATGGTCGAAAAAATGCCCTTAAATTGTAAATCTTGAATTTCCTCAAACAAGTGTAATAAGAAAAGGGAGTATTGGACCTTTGACATTCTTGATCTTTTTTTTTTGTATTTTGATTCCCATCTAGTTAATATCTGATGCCTTGACTTTTCCTGATGGGAAGTTGAAGCCTATATGAAATTAAAGTTGAATACTTCAAGGTCAGAAAGAGAAAGTACTTTGATCCAATTTTTTGGTAGTTCATGTGAGTATAGTGTCCTCAAGATAGCTACCTAAATCTTTACATTGATGGTTCAATCTGCTGGAGAAGGGAATGGACGACCATTGCATTAATCTATGCCCTTTGCTGTTGAATTATTTTTGCGTTAACTTTGTCTATTGCCCGCTCATCATAAATGCCTCACGCAATATTAAATCTTGGAGAAAAGTATCAAAATTTTTACCTCACATGATATTTTTACAGTTCACCGCTTTTCACGTGTCACTAATTTTTCACCTTTCACATGCCACTATATCAAAATTACAATCAATGTTCATAGTTATATAAGGGAGAGGGGCCCATAGTGGAGCACCCTAACTTCGCGTTTCTCAAAATCCTATGTGGAAATTTCAAATCACTCTGAATTCTATACAACATTTTATTTGGCAACTCATATGCTTGTATATTTCGTTTTAAGGCCACATCATCAAATATGATACCACATCAACATGCTTTTTGTTGAGGTATCCAAAAAGGCCCAAAAAAAAGTGAGACTAATAGTGGTGCACTAAGTCATGTTTTATTGGTGTGTTGATGTGGCATCATATGATTTGTCACTTTGCGTACTTTATGAATAAAAAGTGTTTTGCAATTGGATATTAAAGTGCTCCACTATGGGGCCCACTGAGGAGTACTTCTATCCCCACTATTGGACCCTTCTCCATTATGGGCCCCACTCCCCTACCTCTCTCATTTGCTAATTGTATTTGCCTATTTTCTAAAGCCTCTTTCAAAAAATCCTTGTTTTTTTTGTTTTCGTACCGAAACATAAAAGAAAATAGACCCCCAAATCTACACCACTCGTTCTCCTAATCACTTCTCATGGCCACCAATGTTTATTTTTTCTTTTCATCTGACCAACTAGTTTTTGCAGTCCTTCCCACACAACCTAAAATTCACCAACTTAGAGAAAGAGATTCCATGCTCCATAAATGGCTTGACCCACTCCCATGTACTCCCCCATCCCTCGTTAAATGCCCATTCCAACAGTCAGGCGTAGCTTTGTTAAAGATAATCAATGAATTTATAGCACCTTAACCAATTTTGAATGAGATGGATAGATTAAATGGATATTATAAAGCAACATAACAAGATAATAATATATTTAATTAGTAAACAAAACTTAGTAAGTATTATTACTTTAGCCTTAATAATATTATTAGTACTGAATCAATAAACCAATAATAATATTATCAAATTGGTAAATCAAAGTTTAATGTAGTAACAATAATATTATCATTTAGCCCTCACTAAAATATAAATATTTGTATTATTCAATTAGCAATTAGGTCATCATGGTTCAAATATTGATATTATATTTTAACATCATTATTTTATTTGTCTCTGCAGCAATAATAGTTATGTTATAGATAACATAATTTCTTTATGCTAATATTATTTATTATTATAATCATTTTCTTTGGTGTGTCTCAATAATGGTTTAAAATTGCAAGGAGATTTAATTCATATTACTACTACTATTAATAATCTACTACCTTATCTATCTTAATATATTAATCTATATATTATATGCCAAGAGGTATCATTTTTGAGGCATGTTTAATTATAAAATTAATATTTATTAAAATATTATATATTAAGTATTTATATATGTAATTTAATTATATATTTATTTTATATATAAAATTAGATTATAATTATGTTTATTATATATATTATATAAATTGTCAAATACAATATAATATGAATTTATTTTATTACTATATTTTATATTTTAATTATTTTTATATAATTTAAACTATTATATGGATCTTAAAATAATATTTCATTACATTTATTTTTGAAATAAAATTATATTTATGTTATTTAATTGTGTATTTATTTTAAATATAAAAGTTATATTTATTATCTTATATTATATAAACTATTAAATCTAATGTAATGTGTAATAATTTTTTTTTTTTTATTATATGTAATATTTTATATAATGTTGATTATTAAATATATTTTTGAAATACTATTTTATTTATTACAATATTATTTTTTTAATTAAAATACTATATATTAAATATTTATATATTTGTTATTTGATTATGCTTTCATTTCATATATAAAATTACATTACAATTACACTTATTATCTTATATTATAATTATTTTTACTATATATTATCTTATATTATATTATATTAAATTTTATTATATTATATAAAATTTCATTATATTATATAAAATTTCATTATATCATATAAAATTTCATTATATTATATATTTTTTACTATAAAAATTGAGAGAGAGGTGGAGACCCGAGCAAGGGGTAGATGGAGAGAGAAAGAGACAAGGATGAAGAGAAAGTAGAAAGGAGAGAGAATAAGAGAGGTAGGGACACACTCTCTATTTCTCCCTCCATATCTCTCTCTCTCTATATCTCTCTCACTCTCTCTCTCACACACTCCTTACTTCTCCCTATGTGTCTCTATCTCTCTCTCTTTGCCCTCTCTCTCTCTCTCTTTATTACTTGTCTCTATTGAACCTCCATTTTATCTCACTCCTACCCCTTCTATCTCTATCTTCCCATCTTTACTTCTCCCTCTCTAGCTATATCTCATTATCTCTATCTCTCTCTTATTCACCCCACCTCTCTTCCTATCTCTCTCTATCCCTCTCTACCTCTCTTTATATATCACTTCCTATATCTTTATCTTTCTATCTCTCCATCTCCCCCTCTCTCATTGTCTCCCTCTTTTTATCTATATTTCTCCCTCTCCTTCCATCTCTCTCACCCTCTCTATCTTTCCCAAGTTATATCTTTATATCTTTCCTTTCTATCCCAATCTCTCCCTCTTTCTATCTTTCCTAAGTTATATCTTTATATCTCTCCTTACTATCCCAATCTCTCCCTCTTTCTATCTTTCCTAAGTTATATCTCTATATCTCTCCTTTCTATCCCAATCTCTCCCTCTTTCTATTCCAACCATCCCTCTCTCCCTCTCTATCTAATTGAGCTATATCTCCCTCTCCCTCCCTTCCTCTCTCTTACCTCTCTCTTATTCACTCCATCTCTCCCCTCTATCTCTCCTACTCTCCTCCTCTCTCTCTCTCTCTCTCTCTCTCTCTCTCTCTCTCTCTCTCTCTCTCTCTCTCTCTCTCTCTCTCTCTCTCTCTCCTCTCTATCTCTTTCTATCCATATCTTTCTCTCCTCCTCCCTCTCTTTATCTCTTTCCATATCCCTCTCCCTCTCTATATATTGAGCTATCTCTAATTCTCCCTCTACCTCTATCTCATTATCTTTTCATCTCTCTCTACCCCTATATCTCTCCCTCTCTTGACTTCTCTCTATATATCATTTCCCATCTCTATATTTATCTTTCTATCTCCCCCTCTCTCATTTTCTCTCTCTCAATATATTATATCTTCTCTCTCTCCTCTCCATATTCCTCTCCTCCATTTCCATATCCGTCTTGATCTAGACGTTTTCATCCATATCTCTATCTCCTTACCATCTCTCTCTTGCTCTTCCCCCCTCTATCTCTCCCTCTTTCTATTCCTCTCCCTTTTTTTTATATTGCAAACATAACATGACCTTGTTGGTGATGCAGTTTGATTATCTTCTTGCTTTAGCTGTTTTATTGGAGCTATGTTTGGATCCTTGTATGTAGTTGCATAGTTGATTTAAAGCTATCATTTCTCCATTTAGACCTTTGTTTAACAAATATCTTCAAGTTTTCTAAATCCTCTACCAATTGACATCCCGTATTGCACGAATATATGTAAAAATAAAATAAAATATGTTTATCCTAATTGACATTCCACACCTCTTCCCTCTTTGTATATCCCTCTCTTTCTCATGTCCTCTCTTTGTTCTTTAAGTCTCACTCTATTTTTTCCTCATCTCCATAGCTACCCTCTCTCTCTATCTATCCCGCTCTTCCCCCCTCTATCCCTCCCTCTTTCTATCCCTATCTTTCTCTGTCTATCTCTCTTTACTGCAAACATAACATGATCATGCTGGTAATGGAGCCTAAATATCTTCCTCATTCAGAGGTTTTGTTTCGATCATGTTTGGATCCCTATAAAAGGATACATAGCTGAATTGAACTGGTCACTTCTCCATTGAGACCTTTGTTGCACAAACATCATTTGCTATGTGGCCTACCAATTTACCTTAGGCACTGCAAAATGTTTGCACAAAATAGACCAATTTTTTTCTTAATTGACCTTCCACACCTCTTTGGCGTACCCTTTGCAACTTCAACAAAAGAGGATAATTATTTTGTTATTTTCATGGTTATTTTGTTTTGTTATTGATGTGAATTCATCCATCATATAAGAAACAATCTTGTAATAAATATGCTTATTGGATTTTTAGTATATATATTGCAGTTTTGTGATGTACGTTGAGGTCAATGGTGATAATGCAACTCATATTTATAAGTTCTTGAAATCAAGCAAAGGTGGCCTTTTGGGTGACAATATTAAGTGGTATTTCACTAAGTTTCTAGATGGAAATGTGGTTTCATATCCATTGTTTCATACCTTCTAATACTTTCTTATGATGATATATTGTTTGGGCTTTTGTTGTAAGTCAATCACAATAACACCAAGAACTTATTTCTAAACAACAAATGTTTGATTTGGTAATAATATACATGCCTTAAGAGAGACTAATATTTGTGTTTTATGTTTGCAGAAAGATATCAAGAAGATCCTTGAAACTACCTGATTCTCAAAAAGAAAAAACATAATAGTATTTCTATAGTGCCCACATAGTGCTAAGGAATAAGATGAAGAAATCCATTTACATGTGATTATATTTACATAATAGGTTGCACTTGAAAATGTTAGGAATTTCCAAGTTGTAACTGCTTAAAATTCACTTTTAGCACTATAAATCTCATTTGTTTCACATGGTTTGAACTATACCATAAATAAGGGTTCTATTTCCAATCCCATTATATATTTTTGTAGCAAAAGAGTAATTTAATCTCTCAAGGATCACATGCAATTTTGTTTTGTTAGTTTTCTCAACTGAAAATGATTTTTATCATGCTTTTAACATTAGTAACTTGCAGGCTGCCCATGCTCAGCGTATTGTGTATCTTTTACAATTCTCACTACTATACCACATTTATCACTCTTCTACCTTCCACACCTCTTCGACGTACATATTACACACAAAGGTGCGATTGCTAGTAGTATATGCGCCACATTTAAAAATAAAATGGATGGAATACTATTCGGGTTAGAAACCATATCCATGGCAGAACAAAAATATTCGGGTTGAAGCAAAAGTTTCTTTTGTTCTGCCACGTGTCTGTTATCTTGAGCTCTTGAAAGTTGATAATGACTTGTCTCAAATATCACCACATAAATAAAACGTGGTCCATGATAAGTTACAAACACCCTCTCGAAGATGGAAGAGTCCTCCAACAACCTACGGTATCATCTGCGGCTTGCCACGTGGACAGAAACAAACCCCACAGATACTTGTCAGTGGTCATGCTGACAAGCCAGCGAACAAATTGTTGTTCTTTACTAAATTGATGTCGTGATCAAAACATTCAAGTCTTAAATTTGGTGACGTGGACAGCCAATGAACATAAACATTTTATGGCAGGGCACTCGAAGCTGGTCATAACTAATAAGTAGAATTTATGTGACTTAAGTAATTTCTTTTTAATGCATTTTTCAAGCATTTTTTTACATGTAATGGATGTGAGATGCTAATTTAATTGAGAAAATTAATTATTATTTTAATTAATATAATTTAATATAAAATAGTATGATTAAAAGATTGAAAAGAAAAAGCGTCTTTGTGTGTAGATTGGATTGTGGTGTTAGGTTATTGAAAGACAAAAATAATAGTTATAAGTTTGAAATCTGATTTTTTATTGCATACATTAGGGACAACACGCATAAACTAGAGGTTATAGGGGAGAAGCATCTCTTAAAGCTAGCTTTGGCTCATTGGGCTACCCATTCCTCCAATTTAAAAAAAAAAGGTTGAAAAAAATAATAAAATTTGAAAAAAAATGTTCAAGTTCATATTGAAGTCTTTTATGTAGCACTTGGGAGTTAGATTGCATGCATGAATAGCTTGACTATAAGCTAAGTATTAAAGAGGCAATAGAGAACGAATATGCAAATTTGTTACCAAAAGAGAAAAATTTCATGTGTAACTAGAAAAATTAATTAAAAAAAAAGCTTTACATTTTTCAAGGGGGATATTTTTGGTGTTCAAGGTTCTAGAATATTTATTCCGCAAGGGGAAATTTTTTGCCAAAAGATTAACATAAATTTTACAAAATGATAAAATGAAAGTGATTCATCAACTTCTTTAGACTAAGAAAGCAAAATAGGTAGCTATACCTTGACCGAATAAAAAAATTAATATAAAAATGATGGTATGTTTATGATTGAGTTTATTGTTAAAAATGTAGATAGTGAAAAAAAATTAATAGTTGAATTATTTTTCAAATACAAATGAAATTAATTACTATCAATTCATCAATGATGAAACATGATGGCATTTGACTATGTCAATTGAAGAAAGGGAGAAATTTAGATACAATGCAAGGAAATAGTCGATTGGTCTTTAGTAAATTTTATGAACACACCATTGAGAGAAATGATGTAGGAGCATCCTCAATCAAATAACTATCATGTTTCATAATTTAAAATACTTTTCTTTCTTTCCTTTATTTTTCTTTATTCATGTATGTTAGAATAATGTGCCTTGACTAAGATTTTTCACTTCTAACTATGAGGTTTTAAGAGTCTAGAGATTCTTATATGGTAGCATGAGGATATTCTATTGATGAATATATGTCACAATTATTCATAAAGGTTTCTTTTAGTTTAATCTCGCACATAAATACCTTTTGTCAGTGACTTGTGTGCTATATCTTTTATGTTTGACAATGACTTCTCATATCTTCTTAACATTGGCCTATTATTTGGATTTCTTGTTCTATATATGGAGGAAAACCATTATGGACGGTGATTCTTTTTGCTCTTAAGTTTTAATTTTTTAATTTAAATATATTACTCAATTATTTTTATGTTAGGGTCATTAATAATTAAATCCTTAGATCTTGGTAGGTGCTTTGGTGTGTTTTGAAGAGTCTAGGTTTGATTGATTCATTCGAAGTGGAAAAATGTAGATCTAGTCCTGCACTAAATTAAGAGGGTCATTCTGATCTTGGGATATTATAAATGGTTTTAATTGAGGAGCCAAGATGTGTATAAGTATGCATCTTAGGTATTCATTATAGGTCATCTCTCTTTCTTCTAGGATTGTAATATCTTTCATATGTTTAAAGTTAGATCATTATGATCTCTATTATTTCTAATGTTTAAACTTTATGCCAAAGGTTTTGCATGTGAAGCATGTTATGAGCAATATTTCAATAAGAGTAAAGAATATTTTTGTTTCTCCAAACACTATCTTTGTGTTATGTGTAATTTGTGTAGGTCTGTTGTATTGAGATGCTTACTTTAATCACCCTTAATTAAAATTTTGGATCTTTCCCTACATGAAATGGTATCAAAGTGAGTTTTGTTCCTAGTGTGGTGAAAGATCTCTAAGGACATGTGAGAGTTTGATCTATATGTGGTGTTAGTTGTAATCACACACACATAGTTGTTGGCTTCAAGTTAACAATGTAACATAGAAGAGTTGTTGTTGTGGGTTGAGTTATAATTATCAATATGCCAAAGAGATTGGGTGAAATCATTGAAGGATATAATGGAAGAAAATCATTAGAGTATTTTTCTTGTAGGATGGTCAGGTAGAAACTCAAAGTAGAAGTGAGGAGATGTAGAAGGGTAAGAGCATACAAAAGAAAACTACTAATCTAGGAGGGGAAAGACTATTAAGAGACATATGAAGGATTGTGAGAGGCATGCGATTGACAATATCATGTTTTTTTGGATTGTTGATCTAGAAGAATTGATTAATTGGATAATTGACATGGAGGTTTTTTTTTTACTTTGAAGACATCTTAGACCCCAAAAGGGTTATAATTACCTGAACAAAGTTAAAGGAGCAATTCATGTTATGATGGAAGTAAACATAGTTGTAGGGGAAATTAATGGAAATGATAAGGCCATTTGTTGGAATTAGATGGTTGCAAAGATGAAGATATTTCTTGGGAACTACTAATTAGATCTCAATAAGCTAAGAAATCTATAGCAACATGATGGAAATGTGAATATTGAGCTATTTTACAAGATAGCCATTAGATCTTGATATCATGAAATAAAATAGGAAAGTACAGTTCATGACATGCAAATGGATAATGGCCTAGAATACAAGAGGATATGAGTATGCTAAGACTTTGTAGTATCAATGAAGCATAATACTATCCATCAAAGGTTAATATAAATTTCAATACAATACAATATAATAATGTTGTAGAAAAAGGGGTACTAGTAAAGAAAGAGGTGGATCAAGTGTTGAGGAGACTTAGAAAGGTCAAGGAGGAAAGGAAAGATGCCCTCCCAAACTAAATAGGGAAGAACCAATGAGGAGATAAAGTTTGAGAATGAGGGTTCTACAAATTTTTTGGGTAAGTAGCCGAGCATGTCATTAGAAAAAAATGTCAATAGGAGGAGGATGTATATTGGCATGCATGTCACTATAATTGATGAAGATAAATTAGGATTGGAAGGAGAAATAAATTAACTAGAGAAAGGTGAAATGCTCATGATAAGGTAGGTATTGTTGAAGCTACCTAAGGAGGATAGCAAATTAATGCAAAGGAGTAGTTTTTTTATAGAAAGTTAAAGGAAAATGATATGATGCAATAGTTGATAGAAGAAACATTGATACTTAGTGTTTGTTGAGATGGTGGAAAATTTGGGGCTAAAGAGAATGGTTCACCCCAACCGGGCTATAAGGTATTTTGGTTGTAGAATAAACATTGTATTATGTTTAAGGAGTAGTTCCTAATGAGTTTCACCACCCAAGAATACAAGGACAAGGTGGTGTTACATCATGCCCATCAATTACCATGTATTCTTCGGGGACACATGACAATATAATAGGGAGGTGATGCACGAAGGTCAGTTACAATCTTGTGAAGGATGACACGTGTAGTAAGTGCTAAATCCTTTGAAGAAGCCAAAGGAAGAATGTGAGGTACATCCCCAATTAATGATCATATCAAAGGAGTTCTATTTTTTTGAATAAATTTTATTTGGATGTAGTTTTCTATAAAATTGACACTATAATTTAATTTTCAATCAAAACTTTTAAAATGAGGTTAACGAGGCCTCCATTTTTTTTATAGTAAGTTTCATTATTTTTTGTATATTGATAATTTAAAACTTTAGTGCATAGATTATTATTTTTATTTTGATAAAAATATAATGAATATTTAAAGCCTCATCTACTAAAAAAAACTATTTATAACCTGATCTCCATATTTTTCATAATTATTTATCTAAGATAGAAGATAATTAAATTGTTTCCACATGGAATCTCTCTTGTAATGTATCATATTTAAAAAAAAAAAAATAGTGTTTTTCGTAGGAAAACAATTAACCCTATACTCAAGTGTTGATGAGCCAATTTTTGTGAAAAATTAATAATAATAATATATATAAATTATATTTTTGAAAACTAAATTTTTATATCTATAGAAGGGTTTTTTGAATTTAAAATAAAATATTATTTAAAAGAACAACACTTTTTTCAAATAATTAAAAACAAAATTAAATTGACATCAAAGTGATGCTACATGTATATCTATTTGACATTTCTAGCCATAAAAGTTACAACATATATCTATTTTAGCTAGAATGGATCTAGTTAGAATGTATTTTTAGCTTAAATTTACTTTTAGTTAGAAAATTTAAATTTTTGTGTGCTAAAAATTTGGCCTAAAAGGAAACACAACATTAAAAATTCACCTAATATATTTTTACTAGGGGTATTGCACCAAGAATTTATAGTTGAACTAGAAAAGGTGGTGTAAGTAGAACTATCAACTAAGTTGGGAAATTATGATAAGAAGACTTGACAAGTGATTGATGCAAGTCAACATACTGGTTGTTGGACAAGTAAAGGATGCTCTAAGAAGAGTAGTGATGCAAACTATTGCATGTACAAAAACTATCCAATATAAGGCTTAGGGGAAGAAAGAAAAAAAATGGTTGTGTATTACACATAAAGAAGGATCAACCCACACAAAAATAAAAATCATTGGATAATTCTCAAAATAGCAACTAGTTGGTTCAAAAGGATGGCATGGTGACAAGAAGACCAATAATTGATAGGGTAATTTGTGGGATAAAAAGAATTTTGCAATGACTAGTCTTATTTAGAAGAACAAAGTGAGGACTTGAAAGCAAGGATAATTTTATAAAGATTGGTAGACTTGGGAATTACACAAAACTTGGAAGATAATTTATCACTCAAGGGACGTTGGAAGAATATCTACATGGAAGAAAAGAGGTAGATATCCAGAGAAACCTCTAATTGGGATGGTAGTGTAGGGTGCCATAATGGGAAGGTGGTAGTCAAAACTTGTTATACAGGATACTTGTGAAAGGAAAGGAGGGAAATGCTTCAAGTAGTTCAAAGACACCATGATAGAAGTGATAATGAAATAATATGGATGAATGGGGGGATTGTGGAGCACATAAATACCATTTTTCCTTAAAAGAACGTAACTCATCTAAAAAAAATGGTTACAAAACTAGTTGAAGATGCCAAGGTGTGAATGAAAAAGGAGAGAGAGCATTCCAAGTGCATGGAATTATATCAAATCATCACAAAAGGAAGTACATGAGCTATAAGAAATCCAAATTATTTTTTTCATCATAAGTTAGCTAGACAAGGGTGTTGGTAGATGGCTAATGCTCTCCTCGAGATTCGTGACATGGACTAACCGCCTCTCGTGGATTCGTTAACTCCGGCGATTGTATTAGGCATTTACAGGTCGATCTTTTGGTGCAACGACAACTGTGGGGCTAACAATTGGTATTAGAGCCAAAGGTTTCGGGTTCGAATCCCCTTGGGTAAAGTTGAGTGGGAGATTGTTGGCAAATGGTCAATGCTCCCCTCGGGATTCATGACATGGACTAACCGTCTCCTGTGGATCTGTTAACTCTGGTAGTTGTATCGGGCATTAATAAGTCGATCTTTTGGTGCAACGACAACTGTGAGACCAACAAAGGGTAATTAAAGAGGTTGCTAGTGACATAGAAAAAGGATGTGTTGAAGCAGAAGGGAACAAAAGATGGTTATGATGGTAAGTGAGAGTGAGACTAATGAGGGGTTTCAATATGTGTTTCAGAAGGAAAAAATAGATGAAGAAAACATAATTAGTAACATGGACTCAATGAAGATCTATTGGGGTGAGCTCCATAGAAGCCTTGTGATATCACAAATATATCACAACCATCATATTCAATTAAGAGCTTCTTGCTATGCCTATCCCATGGAAACACACCAAGACATGTATACTACAATGTGATTCTTTAATATTATTTTTAACAATTTACTTTGAAATATATACGTTTTGGTGGAATTAGTGTGCTATATTGGTCTATGTAGAAATTTATGCATGGCAACATAAAAGTGTGTCTCACTTGTTAGCCTAAGTGAACTACACAAATCAACATTTAAAATAAAATCTCTAAATTACAACAAGCAAACCATGCAAAAATTGAAGATAATATAAACTAATTATTTTATGATGTTTCCAATATTGTTTTTATTTCTAATTTTTAAAAAAAAAAATTGAAACTTTAAAATTTGAAAGTGTATACCAAATAAATTAAGATGTGAAATTAACTATGGATAAAAAGAAGAAAATCTTGAAATAAAGAATGGTTGTATGAATAATAATGTAAAATAATTAATAATAACAAATTTGTAAAAATGTGTAATTAAAAGTACAATTAATAAATACTGTTGTTTGTAAAATAAGTCCAAATGATAGTTGTGGGTGAGAAATGAAATGAAATGAAGGAATTTTAATGACGTCTATGAGACAAATGATCTAAGCAACCAAGTCGTGGGAGTCAAACTTAATAATATACACCTCTTGTCACCATATGATGGTATCAAGACATTACGTCAAAATAGGCCCAAAACTAAATGAAAATTTGTAGTGGTATTACAAATTTTACTATTAGTAATACAATCTTCTAGGGGAGAGGGGCCCATAGTGGAGCACCCTAACTTTGCATTTCTCAAAATCCTATGTGGAAATTTCAAATCACTCCCAATTTTGTACAATAGTTTATTTGGCAACTCACATGCTTCTATATTTCGTTTTAGGGCCACATCATCAAATATGATGCCACATCAGCACGCTTTTTGTTGAGGTATCCAAAAAGACCCAAAAAAAAAAGTGAGACCGATAGTGATGCACTAAGTCATGTTTTAGTGTGCTGATGTGGCATCAAATGATTTGTTCGTTTGTGTACTTTATGGATAAAAAGTGTTTTGTAATTGGCTATTAAAGTGCTCCACTATGGGGCCCACTAAGGACTACTTCTATCCCCACTATTGAACCCCGCTCCACTATAGACCCCTGATCCACTACCACTATCAAATTCGATTTTTCAAAGCCCAAAGAAAACAAATGCAGGGCTATCAAACTAACAGCCCAGTTGATAACAGCCCCTCAGATATCGACCTATTTATTCTTCTCCAACTAAATTGCTAAATATAGATTTAGATAAGAGATAAGTTGAGGAACACATATCTAAATCAAACTCTTAGATGCCTATGAATCGCAATAAAATATTATTAAAACTATGTAATATTTATTTTAATTGATAGACATTGTAACTGTTAATTATAAATGACAGCAAATCCATAGCTTTATTCCCTAGAACAGATACTCATAAAGCAGGCAAGGATTCTCATTTTTGTTGCCCCTGCTCCTCTGTTTTAATTCAAATTTATTCGACTCAGAGACATTTAAACAGACGTTGCTTATGGTATATGATAATTTCGAGGTGATTTTATTCTAGGGAAGGATAGCATGCTTCTGCAGGCTGAATTGGGCCATTTAGATGGTGTGCTGGTGTTTGGAGCCCATTAACAACTGTTTTCTGGTTTGTGAATAAAGTCTGCGGAGTTCGATCTCTAGACCTCCTGAGCCATGAAGTAAATGTTGTAACTTTCTCTTGGGCCTTGAATTGATAGTTTTAACTTGCAAACTCTTCCTCGTGGGCGGCCATATGTGGGAGTAGCAGTGCAGAGTCCAGGCCGTCAGGGAGGCTTCTATGCCTGCCCAGAAACATGGCCATCACTATCAGGAATTTTCCTCCTGTATTCCATTTTCCTGATAAGCTGTATGGAACGTCCTGACATGAAGAAAAAGGCGATTTATTTACAGATTTTGCACTAATTGTGGGCTTTCATACACTTGTCCATTAATGAATCCTCATGCTAAACAAGGTGGTAGCCACATGGACTTAATCGCCCACAGAATTCCTCAAGCTATTACTACAATGATACATTGGAGGGAAGGATACAAGAAGTCCAAGGAAGGACTTAAGCTATCACCCTTGTAATGATTCTAAGTGAAGAAGAATGAAATGTTTATAGGATGTCTCAAGCCATTGACATTGCAAGGGATGGAGAGTTAAATTTGGTGCCAAATTTTTACCTAAAGCATCATTAGTTTAATACCTTGGAGACTAGGGAATCTAGTTGGGAACTTTGGAAATTTATGTTTAGTCCTCTTGAAACTTCATGCAATTGTTTAAAAATGGTACTTGATTTCAAGTCACCATATGCTTCCTAAAAAAATGGTGTGAGATACCTACGTGACACTTTCATGGTTGGGGAAACATTTTGCACCATTAAAACACTTGGATACCTAGGGAGACTTGAAATCATCACCAAAGTAGCATCTCATGGTTCTTGGAAGAGGATATTGGAAGGTGTCAATCTAGTGACACTTGAAGTGACTTCAAAGGGATTTTTTAAAGGTTTTTCCACAATATTTCCTCAAGCTTCTTGGAATAAAATTATGATTTATTGATATTTCAATACCTTAATGAATGTTCCACAATGGATAGGGGAAATGAATCATTCTTTCATGGGAAGATTTAGATCACTATTTAGTGTGAGTTTTGTTAGTGACAATCATTGAGTTGGAGGAGTTATGATTTTTCACCATGACAAGATCTTAGTGAATGTTCTTATGTTTATTAAGGGTATGAATCATTATACTATTGAAATTTTCATCACTTATTAGTGGGATTTTATGATTAAGTAGAAAATTTTGTGTTATCATCATTATGAGACGTCAATGAATGTTCTCACACTTTTGAAGGTATGAACCATTCTACCATATGACACTCTAAATCACTTTTTAATGGAATTTTTTGTATTAACAATTATTGAATGTGCATATGTCAAATAGTTTAAATAAGGTTTCTAAGGATGTGGACTATGCTAAAATTTTATGCTATTGATCATAGTTTAGTGAGAGATTTATGTAGGGACATAGTTTATTGTGGTAGATTTTATTCTTAGTTTGAAGATGGTAGTTTTATATTTTTATTTTGGGTGCTTCTAGGAAGATGTTTTTGTTTTTTAATTATTTGATTATGCTAAGGCTACAAGTGATCTTTTGCTTTTAGGAATGTATCATGGTGTCATAGATAGATCTATAAGACTTTCAATGGGAGCTTTAGTAGTGATGTGGTATTGTACCATAGAAAGCTCTAAAACACTTTTAAAAATATTTTTGCAATGATATGAGTGCTCTTGAGCATACCTTTCAATTGGAGATAGATGATCTTCTATGGTGAAGATGCAAACACAACATATGAGAATAATTTAGACTCTACAATTTAATTGTGTAGTGAGATTTTTTGTGATGATTTGAGTTTTGTTAGAGGCTAGAGATCTCTAGCTTTTGAAGATCAAGTGTTGGATAGATGAGTCCCTTGAAAAGGTTCCAATAGAAAGACTAAGAATCATGTACCTAGAGTTAGGTGTGAGTTTAGCATACCCATTGATGAATGATTTGAGAAGTTTTCCCCACCTAATTCTAGACTCCTTCTCTTTTTCCCTACCTAAATTGATCTATGGCTCAGTTAGTTCTAAAGATTATTTAAGGAGTAAACGGGATGGGTAGTGTCTTTGGATTCATTCTTGAGGTATGGGAAATATTTTGTTAGTTGGGTTTATGGGTGACTAGTTATGGTCATTGTTCTAGATATAAAGGTAGAGTATGTGACCTGGGACTACTCGACTCAAATTTTTAGGATTAACATTTTTATTTTTTATTTTTATTTTTAAAGCATCGTTTTACCCTTGATATCTAGTTTATCATTATTGGTTTCCCTTTTGGTCTTCCACTTGGTATATAACAAGTGGGAGGATGTTAGGATTAGGTGTTTTCTAGCTTGGAAATTCCTAATGTTTATATTTATTTATGATTTTTTATTAATTATGTTCTCATGTAGAGATATGCATCTCACTTGGTATGGCATTATTTTCCACATATAAATTTAAAAATAAAAATCTATACTTTTTAAGTAACATTTAGTGTCATACAAATCATAAATGTGACTTTGACACTTGGAAGGTGTAAAAAGGTTACTTTGTAAAAGAAAATGAAAAGAGAGTGTTAGGACTGGACTAGATAAAAGAAAGGAATCATATTTCTTGACACATGAAATCATTTATTTTTGTTGGTGGATACATCTAAGTTTTTTTGCTTGATTTGAACTATGAATTTGGCCATAGTTTTAACACATGGTAGTGGAAAATATCAAATTGATTTCTAGCTTTTAATTTTATTATATATATTATATGCACACATTAGTGGTTGGAAGAAGGAGCACATGTTGTTAGAAATCTAAAATAAATTGAATAACCCAAAGAAATTTATAAGAGAAATTCAAAGCTACATAAATTAGAAAAACATAAACAATGAAAACTAGCAACTCCAAGAGATATGCAATGCCAAGATGACAAAATTGCATTAAGAGCTTTCAAAATGAAAAATACAAGATGGGTAATGAGTTTGTATAGAACTAAGAGGAGGATATAGGTGGCAAATCAACCAATGAGAATTGATCACCAATAACGACCAACATTAAATAAAGTAATAAAAAAGTTAAGTACTCCACCCTTAAAGGGTGGAGACACCTCATCACTTTATCTCCTAGTTATTAAATGAGAAACTCACTTTATTATCTTAAGCAAGCTTAATAAATGTGTAGGAAAAACCTATAACTAAGGGGAAATAAATTGTCCCACTAGGAAAAGAAAAACCTATACTAACACATGTAAGTAGAGTTATGCTACCAATTTTTTACCACAAGAAATCTCTTATTACTCTTAGTCATGGCATTGCACATGTAGTATGTCCATGGATATATGACTAGGATGTTGGTGGTTTTTCCACAAGTTGGAGAGCATGTGTTAGAGGCATGGATTTTGGGTAGATTGACTAAATGAAGCCAATGGTTTGAGATATCCTCCTTGTTCACCTAATAAAGAATTGGTACTCTTTGAATGTATTGTAACCAATTTTTTGAATAAATACATTGAATGTTCTTTGGAGGTTAAGTTTTTCTTGAATGGGTTTCCCAACATATATCTTGTCTTGTCTAGTTTTTTTGTGTTGTTAGCTTTAGATATATGTAGCCTTTTGTAGTGCTTCTCTAATAGAATTAATGTAGGAACTGCTTAGTTTGCATTTGCAAGCTTAGTTTCCTTTCATTTAGAATTAGAACTTAGGTTCAATTTTTTGATACTAGTGATGTTACAAGAACAGTTCCTTTCAAATCAAAGAAATTCACCAAAAATATAAAGGATAATAACCTTTCCCTAAGCTTAATCTATAGTAATTAAATATATTTAACTATCAAGGCATATATTAGCCTAGATTGGTTAAATGAGAATTGTGGGAATGGTAATTGAATGATTAATACTACTAAGATAAGAAATTAAATGTAAAGCATATTAGGGTAATTAACTTTATGTAGAATAAGGGAAGGCAATTTTGATATAAACACTTAAATTTTCTATTCTAACATAGAAAAAAGGAAATTTGGATCTATTATTTGCAAACTTGTAACTTTTTATGATTGAATTCATGATTCTAGGCCATTTTTGCAAGTGCAAATATATCCTATAGGGCACAAATCTGATTCTACTAAATGTGTGTTGCTAATTTCTAATTCACCTCACTTTTTTTAGTGTCAAGGACTAACCATATTTACTAACACCTTTGAGAGATTGACAAATTGTAAGAGGTGTGTTCTAGGTTGACCCTCTTGATAGGTTTGCCTTTACATTCATAAAAATGATCAAGGGCATTATTATTCAAACATAGCTTGATGAGTAAGAATGATTATGTAGACATATTCCTTTGAGGTGCTCTAATTTAAGTGTTCTTATCTCGCTTTCTCCTTTAATGTAAATGATAATCAATAATTTTAGATGTCCTTAATGCATGTGTGATTTTAAATAAATGTTATTAAATACATTTAACTAAAAGTACATATCAAAAAATGATGTAAATGTGTGTTTAGTTGACTTATAATGAAAAGTGAACTAGATAAAAGTTGGAAAATAAGTGAGCTTCTAGATTCAATTGTGTATGTTTTTAGATCATACAAAGTTGAATCCAAAACCTCACATATTTTCTAATTGATGTACTATAGAAAACTAATACCTACTAGACAAAAAATAGTCAAATTTAAATTTTAGAATATTAAGAATCAACTTTACAATATAATATTAATCTTAAATTGATGAAAATACCTTGAAATAATGAAATGGCAACATCTATATAGAAAATAAATATATTGTTATAAAAAGTATAATAAAAATATATTAAAGTGTTGATAGATACAATTAAGTATATAAAATATAAATGAACTTAAAAAAATAATCTTTACTAAAATTATACAATTTTCCTATATAACCGCATTATTCTATTCTCTCAAAATGGGCCAAAATTAAATAGAAATTGACATGGTGCCAGAATCTTTCACAAATATATTATTTTGAAGCAAAAGTTTTGTTTTGTTCTGCCACGAGTCAGTTATTTTGAACTCTTAAAAAGTTAACAATGACTTGTCTCGGAGACGTAACAAAATATCACCACATAAATAAAACGTGGTCCATGACAAGTTGCCAACACCCTCTGGAAGACGGAAGAGTCCTTCAACAACCTACACTATCATCGGAGACTTGCCACGTGGACAGAAACAAACCCCACAGGTGCTTGTCAGTGGTCATGCTGACAAGCCAGCGAACAAACTCTTATTCTATACTAAATTTATGTCGTGATCAAAAAATTCAACTCTTAAATTCGGTGACGTGGACTGCCACAATGAAACATTTTATGGCAGGCCACTCGAAGCTGGTCACAACTTATACGTAGAATTTATGTGCCTTAAGCCATTTTTTTTTTCAAAGCGTTTTTCAAGCATTTTTAAACATCTGTGTAAGATGCTAATTTAATTGAGAAAAATAATTATTATTTTAATTAATTTAATTTAATATAAAATAGTATGATTTAAAGATTGAAAGGAAAACAAGTTTTTGTGTAGTTTGGATTGTGGTGTTAGGTTATTGAAAGATAAGAATAATAGTTGTAGGTTTGAAATCTGATGTTTTTGTGTGTATATATTAGGGATAACATGTATAACTTAGAGGTTCTAGAGGATTCAACTTATGGTTAGAAGCATCTCTTAAGGCTGACTTTAGTTCATTGGGCTATCCTTTCGTCCAACTTAAAAAAAAAACAAGGTTGAAAAGAAATAATTAAATTTGAGAAAAAGAAAAGGTTCAAGTTCACATTGAAGTCTTTATGCAACACTTATGAGTTAGATTGTATGCATGAATAACTTGGCTATAAGCTAAGTATTAAAGTGGCAATAGAGAAGAATGTGCAAATTAGTTACCAAAAGAGAAAAAATTCATGTGTAACTAGAAAAAAAATAATAAAAGAAAGTTTTATAGCTTTAAGGGGGAAATTTTTAGTGCTCAAGGTTATAGAATATTTATTCCAAAAGGGGAAAGTTTTTGTCAAAAGATTAAAATAATTTTTACAAAATGATAAAAGAAAAGTGCTTCATCAACTTGTTTCTTAGAAAGAAAAATAGGAAACTATACCTTGACCAAATAAAAACTCTTGTATAAAAATGATGGTATGTTTATGATTGAGTTTATTGTTAAAAATGTAGAAAGTGAAAAAAAAAATAGTTGAGTTATTTTTCAAATACCAATGAATTTAATTACTGTCAATTTACCAATGATGAAATATAATGTCATTTGACTATGTCAATTGAAGAAATGGAGAAATTTAGATACAATGCAAGGAAACAGTTGGTTGGTCTTTAGTAAATTTAATGGACCTACCATTGGGAGCAATGATGTAGAAGCATCCTCAAACAAATAACAATAATGTGTCTTGACTTAGATTTTGCACTTCTAGCTATAAGGTTTTAAGAGTATAGAGATGGTTATGTGTAGCCATGAGGAGATTCTATTGAGGAATATATGCCACAATTATTCACAAAGGTTTATTTTAGTTTAATCTTGTACAAAATTATCTTTTTTTTAGATGCTAATGACTTGTGTGTAGTATATCTTCTATGTTTGACAATGACTTCTCTTATCTTCTTAACGTTGACCTATTCTTTGAATTTATTGTTTCATATATGGAGGAAATTTTGCAAGAGTTTTTCCCTTGGTCTCCTTGTGTTGTTGAGCACGATGCTTGGGTTCGTGACATGGCTAAACTGCCTCCTGTGGATCTTGGATCTTGTATAAATCTAGTGGTTGTATCGAGCATTAACAGGTCAATCTTTTGGTGAAATGACAACCGCCTATGCAATAATTGGTATCAACTAGCAGAGGTCACAGGCTCCAACCCCTCGCTTGTATTGGGGGGATTGTTGCAATATTTTCACCCTTGGTCTACTTGTGTTGTGTAGCGCAGTACTTGGGTTTGTGACATGGCTTAACTACCTCATGTGGATCTTGGATCTTGTATAAATTTGAAGGTTGTATTAGGCATTAATAGGTTGATCTTTTGGTGCAACGACACTCGCTTGTGCAACAAAAAAAGCATTATGGATAGTGATTCTTTTTGTGCTCAAGTTTTAATTTTTAAATTTAAATGTATTGTTGCATTAACTTTATATCGTAGTATAGGGCCATCAATAATTGAATCCTTAGATCTTGGTAGGTGCTCTAGAATGTTTCAAAGAGTCTAGGATTTTTTGGCTCATTTAGAATTGAAAAGTGTGAATCTAGGATGATGCACTAAATTAAGAGGGTCATTCTAATCATGGGATATTGTAAATGGTTTTAATTGAGGAGCCAATATGTGTATACACATGCATCCTAGATATTCACTATAGGTCATCTCTCTTTCTTCTAAAATTGTAATATCTTTCACAATTAAAGTTAGATCATCATGATCTCTATTATTTCTAATGTTTAACCTTTATACCAAAGTGTTTTCATGTGAACCATGTTGCGAGCAATATTTCAATGAGAATAAAGAATATTTTTGTTTCTCAAACACTATCTTTGTGATATGTGTCATTTGTACATGTGTGTTGTATTGGGATGTTTTCTTTAACAACCCTTAATTAAAATTTTGGACCTTTCCCTACATCAAATGGTATGAAAGTGATTTTTGTGCTTAGTATTGTGAAATATCTCTAAGGACTTGTGAGAGTTTGATTTATGTGTGGTGTTAGTTGTAATCACACACACATAGTTGTTGGATTCAATTTATTAATGTAACATAGAAGAGTTGTTGGTGTGGGTTGGGTTAATATTATCAATGTGCTAAAGAGATTGGGAAAAATTATTGAAGGATATAATGGAAGAAAATTATTAGAGTATTTTTCTTGTAGGATAACCCTAGAAACTCAAAAATTAGAAGTGAGGAGATGTAGAAGGGTAGGAGCATGCAAAAGAAAAAAATACTAATCTAAGAGGGGAAAGACTATTAAGATACATACCAATGATTGGGAGAGGCATGTGGTTACCAATATCATGTTTTATTGTCCATCATTTGATCTTAGAAGAATTGATTTATTGGATCACTAAGGTAGAGGAGTTCATTTAATTTGAAGGCATCTTAGACCCACAAAGGGTTAGAATTACCTAAACAAAGTTACAGGGGCAATTCATGTTTCGATGGAAGTAGACATAGTTGTAGGGGCAATTAATGGAAATGATAAGGCCATTTTTTGGGATAAAATGGTTAAAAAGATGAAGTTCTTTCTTGGGACTACTAATTAGATCTATAGCAACATGATGGAAGTGTGAAGGACTATATTGAGGAATTTTACAAGCTAGCCATTAGATCTTGACATCATGAAATAGACTAGGAAACGATAACATGACACACAAATGGATTGTGGCCTAGAATACAAGAGGAGATGAGTATACTGAGACTCTATAGTACCAATGAGGTATAACAATATCCATCAAAGATTAATGAGAATTTGAATACAATACAATACAATAATGCTAGTAGAAAAAGGAGGTACTAGTGAAGGAAGAGGTAGATCAAGTGTTGAGGAGACTTAGAAAGGTCAAGGAGAAAAGGGAAGATGCCCTCCCAAACTAAATATTAGCACAAGTAATAGTGTTTCCTTAGTTAAGAACCAAGGAGGAAATAAAGTTTGAGAATGAGGGTTCTACAACATATATTTTGGGTAAGTAGCAACAAATGCCATTAGAAAAAAATTCTCAATTGTAGGAGGATGGATATTGGCATGCATGCTACTATATTTGATGAACAAATTATGATATTAAAGAGAAATATGTTAACTAGAGCAGGGTGAGATGCTCATGATGAGTTAGGTATTGTTGAAGCTACCCAAGGAGGATATAAAATTAATGCATAGGAGTAGTTTGTTTTGCATAGCAGTTTAAAGGAAAATGATATGATGCAATAGTTGATAGAATAAACATTGATACTCTTGTGTTTGCTGAGATGGTGGAAAAATTGAGGCTAAGAGAGTGGTTCACAAAAACCCCTATAAGATGTTTTGGTTATATAATAAACATTCCATATGTTGAAGGAGTAGCTCCTAATAAGCTTCACCACCTAGGAATTTGTAAGGACAAGGTGGTGTGACATCATGCCCATCGATTTCTATGTAGTCTTGGGGGGACATGGCAATATAATAGGGAGGTGATGCATGAAGGTCAATTAAAGTCTTGTGAAAGATGGAACATTGTATGTGCTAAATCCTTTGAAGAAATCAAAGGAAGAATGTGAGGTAGATCCCCAAGTGATGATGATCTAAAAAGAAATATTAAGTGGTTCAAAGAAATAACATAGAGGTTTCAATTGTTGAATTTGACATATAGGAATAGGGTAAAATTTCAAAGTTCTTTCACCTTTTTATATAGGAGATAGTCAATAATGATATTTTTTTTTACATGAATTAGTTGAAGATGACATATGTGTTAAATTTTGATGTGAAAATTTATTAATAATATATAAATTATTATATTTTTGAAAATAATTTTTTATATCTATAAAAGTATTGTTTGAGTTTAAAATAAAATATTATTTAAAAGAACATTAATTTTTTAAATAATTTCAAAAAAATGTGAATTGGCACCAAAGTGATGCTACATATGTATCTAGTTGTCACTTTTAACTAGAAAAGCTACAACCTAGATCTATTTTAGCTAGAATGGATCTAGTTAGGATGTATTTTTAGCTTAAATTTAATTTTAGTTAGAAAATTTAAATTTTGGTGTGCTAAAAATTTGGCCTAAGAGGCAATGCAACTTTAAATTTTCACCTAATATATTTTTACTAGGGATGAGATCATTTCATCAATAATTTATAGTTGAACTAGAAAAGGTGCTGTAAGTAGAACTATCAACTAAGTTGGGAAATTATGATAAGAAGGTTTGAGGAGTGATTGATGCAACTCAACATACTAGTTGTTGGACAAGTAAAGGATACTCTAATAAGAGCTATGATGCAAACCATTGCATGCCCAAAAATGATCCAATATCTCTACTTAGGAAAAGAAAGGAGAAAAATGGTTGTGTATTACACATAAAGAAGGATCAAACAAAAACAAAAAAAAAAATTGGATAATTATCAAAAAAGATTTACAAGTTGGGTTAAAATGAATGCATGGTGACAAAAAGAGCAATAATTGATTGGGTTATTTGTGGGATAAAAACATTTCTGTAATGACTAGTTTTATAGAAGAACAAAGTGGGGACTTGGAAGCAAGAATACTTAAATTATAAAGGTTGGTAGACTTGGGAATTACATAAAACTTGGAAAATAAAATCACTCAAGGGATGTTGGAAGAATATCTACATTGAAGAGAAAAGGTAGATGGAGGATCCTTTAATTAGGATGGTAGTGTAGGGCGCCACAATGAGAAGGTGGTAGTCAAACTTGTT
Source organism: Sequoia sempervirens (assembly GCA_007258455.2). Lineage (NCBI taxonomy): Eukaryota > Viridiplantae > Streptophyta > Pinopsida > Cupressales > Cupressaceae > Sequoia > Sequoia sempervirens. Next base: position 1,031,599,916 of record VDFB02281492.1, read on the forward strand.
CCATAGGATACTTGTGAAGGGAAAGGAGGGAAATGCTTCAAGTATTGTTAAAATACACCATGATAGAAGTGATATTGAAATAATATGGATGAATGGGGGATAGTGGAGCACATAAATACCAAATTTCCTTAAAGGAATGTAACTCATCTAAAAAAATTGGTTGCAAAACTAGTTGAAGTGCCAAGGTATGAATGAAAAAGGAGAGAGAACATTCTAAGTCCATGGAATTGTATCAAATCATCAGAAAAAGAAGCTATGAGCTATGAAAAATCCAATTGATTTTGTTCATCAGAAGTTAGCCAGACAAGGGTAATTAGAGAGGTTAGTGACGTAGAGAATGGATGAGTTCAAGTAGAAGGGAACAAAAGATGGTTGATGGAAAGAGAGAGTGAAACTAATGAGGGGTTTCAAAAGGAAAAAATAGATGAGGGAAGCATAATTAGTAACATGGACTCAATGAAGATCTATTGGGGTGATCTCCATAGAAGCCTTGTGATAGCACAAATTTATCACAACCATCATCATCAATTAAGAGCTTATTGCTATGCCTATCCAATGGAAACAAACCAAGAAGTATACTACAATGCTCGATATATTTTATATTATTTTTAACAAGTTAGTTTGAAATATACAAGTTTTATTGGAATTAGTGTGCTATAAATTGATCTACATAGAAATTTGTGCATGACAACATGAAGATGCATCTCACTTGTTAACCTAAGTGAACTACACAAATCAACATTACGTTGCACAAATAATTGTCGTTGCACCAAAAGATCGACTTGTTAATGCTCAATACAATCACCCAAGGCAATGAATCCATGGGAGGCAGTTAAGCCATGCCACAAACCCAAGCATTGCGCTACACAACACAAGGAGACAAAGGGAACACAACTTGCAACAATACCGCCACATTGCAAGGGAGGGGTTCAAACACGTGACCTAGGCTTTGATACCAATTGTTGCATAGACAATTGTCGTTGCATCAAAAGATTGGCCTGTTAATGCTAAATACAATTGTTAGAGTTAATGAATCCATGAGAGGTGGTTAAGCCATGTCACAAACCCAAGTGTTGCTTTGCACTGCACAAAGAGACCAAAGGCGCACACCTTGCAACACATTAAAGATAAAATCTCTAAATTATAACAAGAAAACCATACAAAACTTGAAGATAATATAAACTAATTATTTGTGATGTTTCTGATACTAATTTTGTTTCTAATTTTAAAAATAGAAATAATTAAAAATATACCAGATAAATCAAGATGTGAAATTGACTAAAGATAAAAAAAGATCTTAAAATAAAGAAGGGATGTATGAATAATAATGAAAAAAAATAATTAATAGTAAAAAATATGTAAAAATATTTTGATATTGCTATCAGGATTCAACCGTGTAATTTTCGAGTCAAAGTCATTGACCCATGTTTCATGAGAAGTGGTTCACAAGAACCCATCTCTCATGATAATGAATGGTCCACTTAGCACTCATTGCATCTAGGTGATGCTCACAGAGGTGAAGCATTGGGCCGTCCCAAGAGGTCACCCATCCCAGTACTACAACCCATCTCTCATGATAATGAATGGTCCACTTAGCACTCATTGCATCTAGGTGATGCTCATAGAGGTGAAGCACTGGGCCGTCCCAAGAGGTCCCAAGAGGTCACCCATCCCAATACTACAACCCATCTCTCATGATAATGAATGGTCCACTTAGCACTCATTGCATCTAGGTGATGCTCCAGAGGTGAAACGGGCGTCCCAAGAGGTTAGACCTCTTGGGATGACTAATCCATCTGTGACCGATATCATGAGAGATGGGTTCTTGTGAACCACTACTCATGAAACATGGGTCAATGAGTTTGACTCGAAAACTACACGGTTGAATCCTGATAGCAATATCAAAATTTGACACGTTGTGGAAAATACCTCCTACTTATCAACTAATGAGCTAAAGGGGCTCTATAATGAATGGTTCATAAGGCACAACATTTGTTGAAGGTTTTGCAAATGGGGTTGCAAGCTAAGTGGACTTAACCTTGGGGGAAACTCCGTGGTTAAGTGCGCTTGAGCTGGTGCAGTACTGGGATGGGTGACCTCCCGGGATGGCCCAGTGCTTCACCTCTGTGAGCATCACCTAGATGCAATGAGTGCTAAGTGGACCATTCATTATCATGAGAGATGGGTTCTTGTGAACCACTACTCATGAAACATAGGTCAATGAGTTTAACTCAAAAACTACACGATTGAATCGTGATAGCAATATCAAAATTTGACACGCTGTGGAAAATACCTCTACTCATGTAAAAATGTGTCATTGAGAGTACGATCAATAAATACCGTTACGTGTAAAATAAAATAAGCCCGAACAGTAGTTGTGGGTGAGACAACCGTAATCTATACCCTTGTCGCCATGTGATGGTATCGAGACTTTAGGTCAAAATGGGCCAATAGACTTATTTATTCTTCTCTAACTAAATTGCTAAATATAGACTTCGGTAAGAGATAAGTTGAGGAACACATATCTAAATCAAACTCTTGATGCCTATGAATCGGTGGATCACAACAGAACATTATTAAAACTGTATAATATTTATTTTAATTGATAGACATTGTAACTGTTAATTATAAATGACAGCAAATCCATAGCTATACTGCCTTGTACAGACACTCAAAGCATGCAAGGATTCTCATTTTTGTTGCCCCTGCTCCTCTGTTTCAATTCAAATGTATTCGACTCAGAGACATTTAAACAGGCGGTGGTTACGGCATCTGATAATTTAGAGGTGGTTTTATTCTAGGGAAGGATAGCCTGCTTCTGCAGGCTGAATTGGGGCATTTAGATGGTGTACTGGTGTTTGGAGCCCATTAACAACTGTTCTCTGGTTTGTGAATGAAGTCTCCGGAGTTCGATCTCTAGACCTCCTGAGCCATGAAGTAAATGTTCTAACTTTCTCTTGTGCCTTGAATTGATGGTTGCAACTTGCAGACACTTCCTCGTTGGCGGCCATACGCGGGAGTAGCAGTGCAGAGTCCAGGCCGTCAGGGAGGCTTCTGTGCCTGCCCAGAAACATGGTCACAATTATCAGGATTTTTCCTCCTGTGTTCCATTTTCCTGATAAGCTGTATGGAACGTCCTCACATGAAGAAAAAGATGATCTGTTCACAGATTTTGCCAAGGAGCAGCTATAGCCCACTGACAATCCAACGTTGCCGAATCCACTGCGCAAAAGAAATAAAATAAAAATGTCATATTTGATATGGAAATGTTCTTGTAAGGGGACATCTTTGTAAGTGAATTGAGCAGTTTACCTGATGACGTCGAAGACTATATTGAAGATTGAATAATTGAGAGGATCCTGCCTAATGTTGTCGCTCTCAACAAGGCATATTAGGAAGACGATGATGAAGAGATGGGCTGAATCTCTTGCCAAAAGCTTCCGAGCCTGAACTGAAATTTGATTGTCATAACTATTAATATTCGTGGCCTCTGATTTCTGGCCTCCTTCTACTGCCACTTGCTTGTTTTCTCGCGTCCTCTGGCGTGTTAGATAAACTGGGTACACAGATATATACCTGACAGACATAACAAATATCCAGAATTAATAATCCAAGAGACTGCATAACAGTGAAATAATAAAACTAGTTTTGCCCAAAGAATTATAAGCAAATGGTAAATTCACCGACGGAAAATTATTGCCCTTTAATTCGCCATGGGAAAATTCACCCCATGACAAATTCCCCGCCAGCAATTCGCCGTGAGTAAATTTTTTACTTGACAGTGAATTTTACTTGATGGTGAATTTCATGAGATGAATTTTCCCAGAGTGAGTTTAACCCAATTATATTATACAAGACTACCTAATTGCATTATACAAAGAATTAATATGGTAATACTGTTACCCAATCTTGCAGATTACCTGATACTTTGAGCCTAAGTGAAGATCCTGATTTGGAGTTTGGTTGACACTCTACATGTGGCATCAAAGCTTCAACCTAAGTTTAATTCTCCGAGTTTCATCTGATGGTGGTGTTGGACTAACTGCCATATCTCTGAGAATTGTTCTCCTGAATTAACTGCTATTCTGAATCTAAATGAAGATGCTGAGTTGAAAATTCATTAACAACTAAAGGTTTTGATATAATGTGAAATCTACAAATATTCAAATTCAGAAATACTGAAATAATTAGAGATCCCTTTGGCAGCAGTCTGAAACTATTATAATTTTATCACTAGACCTTGTATTCAAACCCCTAATAGAACTCAATTGGATGGGCTTTTGAATTCCCATCAACTGATTGAAGGTAGTTAATTTCCTACCTTATTTACTACATATGCCTTGGCTTTGAAGACCAACCTAATTTGAACTTGGGTGCTTTCCGTTGAGAACATGGGTTTTAATAAACTTCCAAACTGAAACTTCAACTATATTTTTTCACAGTGAGAGATAGTTTTTTGTACAAATTTTCAGCTCAATTAAATACTAATGCAAATTAATTGATAGAATTATTTTATTATATAATATACTTAGTTCATAACACCCTGAACCGATTCAATTTAGTTGAAAATACCTTATCAAAGTAGTTGTACTTGACAGTACAGCCTGCATACCCATTTATCTAAAAATTAAAAACTCACCTCAATGATTTATCCTTCCGTCTAAAGCTAGAAAGGAAAAGTTACTAAGCCATTTGCTGATCCTAAAATAGAAAAAAATGTTACTGTTCCTACCATCTAAACAAGTCAAACTTAAAATATACTATTTAAGCCAAGTCTGAATTATATAACTTACATCATGCCCACCATCAAAAAGAGCATAGCTGGAGAAAGGTCTGAGAGATTGACAACGTTGGTTCCTGCATTGCGGGTAGATGCAGACTGAAACACAGCATCCACAACCTTGGCTGCAGGATTCAGACCCTTCAGAGAGTTTGAATTCCAGTCCAGAACACACAAGAAAAAGGCCTCAATAGTATTAATAGACATGACAGTGGCGATGAGCCAGAGCGCCTGCTTTTTTGGAAACAAATGAGTATAGCACTTGCGAGGATTTGTGAGAAGATATCTGTAGATCTTCTTATCATTTTCCCTTGCAAACTTCTCTTTCACAGAGATGATAACCCATATACTGGGACCAAACATGGTATTCCCAAGAAGAATTACACAGCTTAGAATAAGCAGAATGAATGCATGGTCTCTGAAGGGAACCATGCTGCTGTCCAGTAGAGTGAATCCAGCATTTGCAAAAGATGTTACACAATTGTAAACAGCAAAGAATGTTGTGTTCACATCATTCTCTTCCAGTATTTTACTAGCTGATGGAGACAAAACAAGATATAGCTGAATAAGCAGAATTCCAACCACCTGCACCATGACAAAGTAAGCAACAACAATTCTTTGTAGATAAGTCAAGGCCATGTATTGAATATAGTGAGACTCCCACAGTGAAAACTCCTTGTCATGAGACCCTGGCTCTTCTGTGTTACAACACTGAGAAACCCTCTGCCCCAAAGCAGTCAAGCAATCTGTATGACAGAAGCATCTCTTCCAAATAGCCTTCACCATATCTGAAGGTTTCTGATTTATATGAATGAATTGATGCTTCTGAAGCTTCCTTCCTTCATTCTTGCCATGCTCAGTAGTAATGCTTTTAACTTCAATATTATTCTGGGTCGCCTCTGTTTTGCTCCATATCAAGCTTGCATCAAATTTTTTCTCATTTGCAGCATCCTTTATAGCATCTTGCTCGTCTATAACAAAGTTAACATTAATGCAGCTTTCACTTACAGCAGCCTCTGTCGCCTCTGATTCGTTTGAAATGGATTTATCTGGCCTCTTAGACAGGATGGTCATGGCCTGCTTTGTGAGCATTCTTCTATAAGCCAATCTCCTGGCATATAGAGCCAACAGAGAAGTGGAAATCTGACTGCCAAGTTCTGTCAACAACAAAATCACAGTTTGCTGAAACTTATGCAGCTCTTGTATTCTTACGCTGAAAAGGCCCGTCACACACAACCCTGAAGTGCAGCAATACAGAGCATCAATGAAACTGACATGCTGAGAATTCTTAGAGGGACAAATCCACACTGCCAATGCACCGATAAATAGTATCACTATAAAATAAGTCACATGAACAATTACGAAGGATGATGGCTTCTGTAACCAAGAAGGCATTTCCTCCTCACTCTTGCTAAACCTTCTAATAGCCATAGATCTTGCTCTGTTCAAATCCTAGTTCTTTCTCAGCCTCTTACTGCTTTCCAGGGACACTTCAATAAAAAATCGAAGCTTCCCATGTATACAGTATATTTTCTCCTTCAAACGAATCTGGAAGCCCACTTCCTGACATCTAATTGGGAATAAACAATAAATTTCATTCCAAAATGCTTTTCAATTTCTGTAACGCCACAGAAGAGTAACCACACTTTATAATCATTAGTGAGCTTCTCTAATAATTGTGTCAATAAAGATCATATTCACTTTATATAGTACCAAACAGAAAAATAATAAATATTTATTATTTGAAAACGTACAATCGTAGCTATTACATTTGTAATCGATTACTACCTATCCTTAGTAATATCTCAAATTTCCTTCTTGATAATAATATCCTTTGTAGCATGCCACATTACCAAATCTCATTAGACAAATTAAAAAGGTGCGAGGTTTTTGAGCATTTACATAATTGTCATATTCCATTTGCTATTTTTTTAATTGTTGAATTAAATAATGTTTAAGAATAGTTATTTGAGAACATATTTTTTCTCTTTTAAAAAGGGAAATTATATATATGGCTTAACAATTTTGGAATTTTGGTGGTTTGAATCAAGTGAAGTCATAAATGGGAGACCTCATCTTAGCATGAATGCGAGTCAAGTGAAGTCACAAATGGGAGACATCATCTTATCGTGAATGCTCAACATTAACATAAATACTCCAAACATGTGAAAACAAAAGAATAATAGAGACACAAAGCACCTAACTCAATGACTCAACAAAGATTTGGAACATGAATTCAATGACTTTATTATTGACAACTTTAATATAGCTAGTTCAAACCCATAAACACAATTGCCTAACAAAGACACAAAGATCATAAGGACAATAGCCCTAGTGGGAGTTTGAAACTTGGTGGCAACAATAACAATGCCATGCTTTAACCAATGCACTACACCATGAATGACTAACTAAACTATAATATAATTAAGTTAACTTAATTTTTTTTGTTGATGTTTTTGCTTGCATCATTATCAATGTTTACAAATCCCTTTCTTTTCTTTTGGAATTCTTCATCTTATACAACAAAAATGTCCTCTTCTTCCTACACTTTATGTATTGAATTTCGAAGGATTTGACTATCTCTTGTTTCATATTTTTTTTTATAAAACCTAGTTAAAAGTATTAATTATCTCAATGCTACCCAACAAATTGGTAGCAGTCACTTTGTTGACAACATATTTCTCACCCTCTTACTTGAGATAAGGACAATGCCAAACAAACTCCCTACTACTCAGATACCTCTTGTTTATTGTGGTTAAATTATCTATTTGAAGAAAACCTATTGATATAGGTAATTCTTACTTGGCAACTTCAATGGCTCAATTCATTTGGTTGGAAATAGACAATTCATGGATGGAGATGTTTTAAAATTTATTGGTATCCCCTTTGCCTCTTAGGTTGCTTCTTCCTTTCATAATAGGTTGTCATCACCCTTTGCTATTCATGTTTATCATTTTCTTGCTATGTCTAAAAAAATCTTGAGAAATATTTAAGAAATTTCCTATTGGCTTCCTCTAAGTAGGGAAAATATTTTCATAAGGATTCTTAGGAGTCATGGTGTCTCCTTCATAATTTCTAGTACAAACCCCTTGTGAGGAGAATTCCTTTTTAACTTATGTGTATAGATTCCTTAGCATTTATTGTATTGGATGTTTTTTACACTTATGGCTTTCCAATGTGCTAGATACAATTTTTTGCAAAGTAAATATTTATTTTTTAAATTCAATACATTATACTTTTAAATTCTAATTCATCAACATCATCACAATTTTTTTTTTCCAAAAAATTGTACACCATCACTATAAATAAATTGTAAAAAAAATACTTTTAAAGGGAGTCATAGTATATTTTATCTTCCAATTTTATTAAAAAACTTAAAAGATGAAGATTATAGAATATATAAAATTCTATTTCCACTTTTTAAATAATTTTTTAAGCTAATTATTAAAATTTTCATTAAAGATGAGTTGGCTAACTCAATACATATATAATATAAACACTTTTTTAGCTACATGGATTCTTTTAAAAACTCAATATGTTTTGTACATTATTTGGCCCTGAAAATGTAATTTAGCGAACCACCCATGTCTAAGCACTTTTATCTAAGCGTATGTTCATTTTTATGTGCTCTATAATTGCTAGGACAAAAAAAATTTATTGTACCGAAGGAGTTTATCCTAGGTTAAAAATGATTCTATTTTATAGAGCTAATACAATGATTCCTATCATAAATTTATAATATACATCCCATAAAATATTGAAATAAATATTGATTATCTTCTACATATTTTATTTGAAAAAGGTTCAGTTTTTTAATAAAGTATATTTTCAATGGCACTAGATGTGAAGAGGAATTTGGGTTAGAAGGGGAAGGAGAAGGGCATGATTAGAGAATAGGGTTTGGATAAATTCATGTGAAAGGACAATTGCCATTATTCAATGTGGGCAAAATTCTCTTTTTTAAGCTTAGCCTTTTAACCTTTTTTTAAAAATATAGTATTTCAATAAGATAGTAATTTGATGCAAAAATAATGATGATTTAATTTTTAATCCAAGTCATGTACATATAAATAAATTAAATTGACTCAAGCAATACTTGATTCCCACAAACTAGCAGGATCATATTTTAGTTTTAATCAACATGTCTCCTACTTAAGACAATCAAATGTATGCTTGTATTATCATAAAGAGGAGCAATCGATAATTAATTTTCATATTCATAAATGAAGAAACAATGTTTGATCCATGTATCTTTTCAGCTAAGCATTGGTCCTCTCTCTTCCCCCTTCATTTACCCCATATCATCACCCCAATCCCCTTCTCAAATAACCATTGATACAAAACTCCCCACAATATAAACCCCCCCTTCCATGTCAAAACCTCAACCTAAAATTGGAGTTGATCCCTCAACCCTATACCTCCCAAGGATAACCTACAATCAACCACCTATCATAGAAAGAGAGAAATTCAAAGGATATAAATGCCAAGAGTTGATTAATCTAGAAACATGAATTGTATTAATGTAAAAACCTCACTATATGTAAATAATACAATTTGTGAATCCTTATAAAATGATAAAATTAAAAAAGAAGAAATAAACCCTAGAGAAATCATAGGTAAGGATAAAAATAGATTGTGACACATATTCTCATCGTAGGAATTGATACATAAAATATCATATGACCTAGGTAAGCTTAAGTACTAGAGTGAAAATGGAACTATAAGGTAAATACCATTTTTCTCTAACACCCCCGATAAGTATAACTTAGGGAGTAGATAAAACATCTAAGTGATGAATCCATAAAATCTAGAGGATAGGTCTCAAAAACTAGACTTAATGAGACACCCATATATAAATGAAAAATATCTCATAAATAGAGAAAATAACTCATGGGAGAAAATCCTCTCCAAAAGGTAAATAACATTTTATGGAATTATAAGGTAAATATCATTTTACTCTAACACTCCCCTTAAGTATAACTTAGGGAGTAGATAAAACATCTAAGCGATGATTCCATAAAATCTAGAGGATAAGTCTCAAATCTTGGCTTGATGAGACACCCATATATAAATGAAAAATATCTCATAAATAGAGAAAATAACTCATGGGAGAAAATCCTCTCCAAAAGAGAGGAATATAAAGTGAAGGACAAAGAAGCCTCCAAAACAATGTCAAAAAATAAATAGAAATGTGAAGAACATCAGTGAAGCATGAATAATCTATAGGGAACTATCAAAATATGTATGTTATAGTGTTGTAACTAAAGAACCTCCTTTGAAATCAAGATGAAGATTAGGATCAAGAAGATAAAAATCTATGAGTGTCCCCAAGAACACTAATCAAACATTGATTAGATGGAAAATAAAGGAAAAAAAATAAGTCATAGATATAGATGATACATCAATTTGCATGGGTCACCCCAACAACACTACTCAAATGCAAGGAAAATTACAAGTAAAATGTAACATCTCTATCCATTCAACATGAAAATTACTTAGGTTTTTAATGATATAGTAAACAAATCATTACCCTAAAAATAGGAAGTAATTTTTTTCTTTTTAACATTAGAGTTTGCACTTGCATATTTGGAAACATAAAATATCTCATAAATGAAATAAAATTGCTTCTCAACTAAAAAGAAAATACAACTTTCCAATATCAATTTCACATAAATGTTTACAATTAATTAAATAATTAACAATTAACTATTGAGTTGGATGATCCCACAATAGTGGAGCTTACACTTTTTGGCCAAACTTGACATTGAACTGAATTTTTTTAACTAAATCTTCACTTTCAGGCACCTATAGCTACTAAACCATGAGGAATTTGATGATGCAAACTAGTGATTTGTGAATTTTTTTCTGTAGATTCTAAATATATATATTTTAAAAGTTTTTGGAATCATATTGCATTTCATTTTCCATCTCCTTTGAAAACTAGTTTTTAACAGTAAACGCCATTTTAAAAGAGTGACATCTACTTGCTAACACATAAAAAAATTTCTATGGAGGATAATTTTTTTTTTTGAATTTAGATTCGTAACTACGATATCTAGTGCACGCAATTGGTTTCATAGTGTTCTATTGAATATTTTTTTCTTAATTAAGTTTTGAAGTCAAACCAATTACAATTTAGACACATGTTTACTTGCTAACACAATTTTTTTTGTATGTATTGATTTTTTTTTATTGGATTAAGGACATCAATATCTAGTGCATAGATATTTTTCAATTTTTTTTTTGATAATCTGCTATTTTTCCTCAAGTTTAGAACAAAGAGCTTGATTTTTGGTGAAAAACCCATGTTCAATTAAACTAAAAAAAATACATAATAAAACCAAAATTTATATTAAAATTATATTTGATGGATAACTCGTTCTAAGGACTACCATCATCTTGTTGGGTTTGTGAAGTCGATTCCATTTTCATCTTCAATGCTAAGAAAGGAAAAATTTTGCATAAAATTGCTAGAGGAGAGGGAGAAGGGCAAAAAAGGGGGGTTCGAGCAAACCCCCCTAGACCCCTCTAAGTGAAGGGGGGTTTGCTCGAACCCCCTTTTCTTGCAATTTTAATTTGTTTTCATTTTAAAAAATGTGCCAAAAAGGGGATGACATCACAAATGGGTTCGCTCAAAGGGGGGTTTGAGTGAACCCCCCCTTTGAGCAAACCTCTAAAACCTTGAAATATTTTTCTTTAAAGCATTTTTGCAATTTTCCTTCGTGAAGGGAATTGTAAGCCCGTATTGTGGGATCACCTAGTTCAAGGTTAGGAATTCCATATCTGAATTACTTTTCTGTCTCACAAGCCTCAACAAGTCATCTGCAAGAGGGAGAGCATCAATCAAGTGCTTTAACTCCAACCATAGACCAACAATCCCCCACACACCTTCCAACTGGAAGTGACCCTATCCTTCAATGAAGAGTATAGTTAAGGACCCCCTAGCATTTCCATTTAAGTTTTGGTGTTCTGTCCTACTTAACCAATACAGTCATACAACTATAGACTCCTAACTATGTATGAGACTATTGATTAGTTTGGTAACTCTAGAGAATAGTGAACTAACAAGTGCAAGAAGAGACTTTGCACTTACTTCAAGTGTCCTTCATGTGCACTGGTGTCTAGGATTGGTGTTTTCGTCCTTGGGATGTGTTATCATCCTGGCACTATCAATGAAAGATCAAGACACTGGCACGGTGCACAGATGTCTACATAGGGCAACTATGTCCCTTTGTATTTTTAACTTAGTTTTGTCTTAGTAGGCTATGTACTAACTTAGATTTTTTCCTTTTGTAGGACTACCTTGAGATCAAGGAGCATCCCAGTGGGCGGGTGCTTCGCTTACTCAAAGGGTAGGGGGAACGTTTATCAGATGATGAGGTCACACACTTGCAGCGCGTCGGTCTTTGGCATGTGTATACTATGCCAAAGATGTTGTACCATGATAGGATGTTGATGGCTCTCATGGAAAGGTGCGACACCACCACATCGAGCTTCCAGTTACCAAATAGAGAGATGACCATGATATTGGATGATGTATACCATATCCTTGGTCTTCTCATCCGTAGGAAGTGAGTTGAGCTAGATGATATGTGCTTAGCACAAGAGTGATTAGAGGGTGTTTGATAGTGCTCCAATTGGATGGATGATGGGATGGGATAGGGCACATTTATACCCAATGGTTTGAGTAGGCCCAGACCAATACACCCCTATTGCATTGAGTCATGGTGGTCATTGTGGCCACATGGGTCACTGTAGATGGGTGAGGCTCTCATCTACATAAGGGCCTCGTCCATACTATTCATGAGATGGTGGAGCATCGAACGATGTTCACATGGGGGTGCAACATGCTTGTGCATCTATATTAGCAGCTCGAGAGGTACATCACCTGCACGAGGCCAAAGGGCTATCCCCAAGTGTGGGATTATATAGTTCCCATGGCTCACTAGTACGAGCTCATGCAATAGTGGAGACATGGTGACCTGTAGTTCTAGCAGCTACAATATGACACATTGACACTAGATTGGATTAGATGGAGACCCCACCGGTTGTTCTAGTGGGTTGATGATGGAAGGTTCCTTCAGAAGTTGAAGCACGACCATTTCATTCTAGGTCAAATAGATTTTATGATTATGCCATATTACTAGAGTCAGGTTATGCAGCAACATGGTCAGATTTAGACCATTCCCCCTGTCGTCCCCACATACACTGAGCTATTCAGAGCGTTGTGTGGCCGAGGGACCGTCTACATCCCACCATAGCAGATGTCGACCCTTCAAATGATGAGGTCGATGATTAGGATCTACTGGAGATGGGTACAATGGATAATGTTGACATGACAAAGGAATTTTTGGTGTGGTGGATGGCACATCATCCAACACTAGTGTTTCTAGTGGATGCCCGCCTAGGGGATCTTGACCTACAGGTGGATGTTCTGCCATAGCCACCGGGACAGAGACAGAGGGGTCAAGGTAGCCGGGGAGAGCAGGAGGAGCAGAAGTAGGCTGAGGAGGTTAGAGCAACTCACCGAGGTAGAGGCAGCGGTGGAAGATGTCCTCTCCTCCATCGGCTATCCCAGTCTCATTAGTGGCACCAGCACCACCCCTCATCCCAACAGAAGCTCTAACAACATCCAGAACAACTCCTGATGCTGGTGGCACAAGGCCCAGTGCTCCCCCTTCCCTTGATCCATTTTGGTAACCAAGGGGTCCAGGTATAGTAGTCACATTATTCCATTTCATTTTAGTTCTTTCAGTTTTCATCTCATGTATATGTATATTATGCTTTGGTTTTCATATCTGTACATCTCATGGTACTGATATGTGTCTTCTCTTTGTGGTTACAATGGATGCACAGGGATGGACTAGTTTTTTTACTCAATGCATCTCAGAGGTGGCCTCTATCATGCCTATCCAAGGGGCAGTCCTAGACTCTTACTGGCTAGTTTCAATGGGGCGTCATTCCCACCTATTCGAGTTAGTGGCCCTCCTGAGGACTTACTATGAGGAGGGGTAGGTTGAGATCTTGTAGAGGATCATAGATGCTACCACACTCTAAGGATAGTGGGATCAACAGTTAGCGGAGTTGTGGACAACCCTAGTAGAGCGAGATGCAGCCGTGATGAGGGATGATGGTTCTAAGAAAGCACATGACACCCTATAGTGCCATCTCGATGACCTTGTGGAGGCAACCAATAGCAATGATCTCGATAGGTGACTAGTAGCTGCAACAAGAGCTCATCTAGGCCTACATGTAGATATGCTCCCTTTAGGGAGAGATCAAGGGGATGCACACTACAATGTCTGTCTCACGCTCACACCACACCCTATCCACTATGCAACTTCGACCCCAGCCAAAACCACAGCTAGAGCCAAAGGGATCCAGGAGTCATATGCTCGGGGCGTAGAGAGCCTTTGTTGTACATCTTTTTTGTACTTGCAACACATATTTTGTAGATCATTGTTATGTATAGAAATTGATACCTATATATAGTAGCCACTCATTTTTTTGATGATAGTGGTGTGATACATGTACATGACATTGATACTTACATATATTTATACATGAGATACTGATTCTGACATTATGGTATTCTTTAATTAATGTGTATATTCCCATTTTTCATGTATGTTGATGTTATGGATTGTATATGTATGGATGTATGTTAATTAAATACAATGATGATCTAATTTCCTAACTAAAATATGTAATGCAATACATGGATACATAGCATAGTAAAACACACATATGTATGTCTCTCACAAACACACAAGGTTGCATCATAACAAAAAAAAATTCACAATGTGTTAATCAAGGAATGTCAACATATGCAACACTACAACCCTTAAAGAGTGAACATCACACATATGACACATAAATACTATACATAGTATCACGAAGATGCATTGCATTAACAGGTTCTTTTAGAGGCATCCCATCCATGGAAGACAACCCATAAGCACCAAAACCATACACGAAGATGACAATGTAAGGGCCTAACCAATTAGGACTAAATTTTCCCCTTTGATCAAGCAGCACATTTACATTTCTCTGATTTTCATAGAGAACTAGGTCACCTACCTTGAAAGCTCTAAGGAGTACATTTTGATTATACTGTCTAAATAGCAATCGTTGATAAGCTATAAGATGGTTGAGGGCCTATAATCGATGCTCATCTAGCATCTCAAGTTGATGCAAATGATTGGATCAGTAAGTCTTGTCATCAATTAACCCTTTAAGGGAAACCCACAAAGATGGGATTTCCAACTCTAAAGGCATGATAGCTTCGACACCATACATGAGGTTGTAGAGCGTCATTCCCATCACCATACAGACACTTGTGCGATAGGCCCACAAAGTCTATGTTAATTGAATATGCCAATCCTTACCATGTTTATTTACTATTTTATGGAGAATGAGATCAAGAGTCTTATTAGATGCTTTTGTTTGGCCATTAGATTGAGGATAATATGGTGGAGAAAATCTATGTTGAATGTGGAACTTCTCTAGGAATTGCTTTACTTGTTCTTGAATGACATACCATTGTCAAAGAGAAGTGTAGAAGGCAACCTGAAGTGAGCAATGATATTATTTAGAAGAAAGATACAAATAGCTTTAGCATTCATAGATCGAAGTGGGATGGCTTTGACCCACTTCATGAAGTAATCTGTAGTGGTAATGATAAAGGTGTGTCCTTTAGAAGAAGGAGGTGACATCTTTATGATAATATCCGACCCACATTTCATGAAAGGAAAAGGAGAGGTTTGGTTTTGTGACTCTTGTGCAAAAGCATGAATAAGATGACTATGTTGTTAACATTGCAGGCACTTTTTAACAAAAACAAAGGAATCTTTATCCATCATTTTCCAAAAGTACCCCATGTGGATCAATTTTTACACCAACAAATTACCGCCAAAGTGTCCATCCTTAGAACCCGAATGGGCTTCCTTAGGGGAAAGGGGCATTTTTGCTTTAGTGAGACATCGAAGAAGCAAACCGTTGTATGATTTTCGATAGAGAACATCTAATAAGACAATGTAATGGACCAAAAGCTTTTGTATACAAGTGATCATTTTTTGTTGCATCATTGAGAAAGTTTTAGGTCCTAAAATAGTTTTAGATTTGAGAAAACCATTCTCCCGAGTCTATGTGAGAACACACAAAAGCATTAGATTTAGGTTGATCAGAAACAATAAGAGACCGAAGGACCTGAACCAAGAAGTAGTATTCTTTCATATCCTCATCCAAAGGTACCAGGGAGGTGACACTCACCATGGCATCCACATGTCAGTTTTCTCTCCTAGGGACACTGTCTATTGTGAAAGAGGAGAATCGATTAAGCAAAGACAAAGTGAGGTTTCAATATTGAGACAAATTATTTTACTTAGCTTGATAGGTTCCCATAATTTGATTCACAATAAGCTTAGAGTCACCGTGTATACGAAGATGTTTTATCTTTAGCGCGACCACAACACGCAAGCCAACAATGAGGGATTCATACTCAACAATGTTGTTGGTGAAAGGGAAGTCCAATCAAAAGGAGAGAGGGACTAGCTTACCTTCAAGCAAGATTAGAACCACACATCCTTTGGAGCTAGTCTGACATCTCAACCCATCGAAATACATCTTCCATAAGAGATCATGATTGATCACAAAAATATTCTCATCAGGGAATAAATCCAAACTAGGGAAGGAGCGAGGTGAAGGAGCATCTTCTAGTTGATCATCAACCACTTGACCCTTTATCAATTTCTGAGTAACAAACTTTATGTCAAACTTAGAAAGCAACAATACCCACTTCGCTAACCTCCTAGCAAGGTCGACACTAGAGAACAGATGCTTTAGAAGGTCACTTTTTACAATGACATGTGTTTCAACATGAATAAGGTAGTGCCTTAGCTTCTGTATTGTAAATATGAAAGCAAGGAATTGCTTCTCCATGGACAAATAACGAGTTTCATAATCAATCAAGATGTGACTAATGTAGTAGACTGCTCTTTCTTTCCCAGAACCATCATACTGAGCGAGTAAGGCTACCAACCATATGGTGATGCAGCAAGGTAAAGTAAAAAAGGTCTATCTTGTATAGCCAACATTAATATGGGAGGATTGGACAAATAGGTTTTTAATGATTTGAAAGCTTTTTGGCATGCTCTTCATCCCATATAAATTGAACATTCTTTTTTAACAAATGAGTGAAAGGAAGGGTACAATTAGCCAATTGAGATATGAATCTACGAATTGCTTGAATCTTCCCTTGTAAACTTCACAACTCAGTAATGTTCTTAGGTGGAGGCATGTTAAAAATTGCATTGATCTTATTCATGTTGACTTCAATTCGATGATGAGAGACTAAGAATCCCAAAATTTTTCCCACGTCTATGCCAAAGACACACTTAAGAGGATTAAGCTTCATCTTTTAGAGTTGAATTCTTTCAAAAATACGACGAAGGTTCCCTATGTGATCCTAATAGGTTATGGATTTTTCCAAGATATCATCAACGTAGTCTTCCAAAATTTTATGAATGAAGTCATGAAAGATTAAGGTCATTGCCAGTTGGTAAGTCACTCCTACATTCTTTAACCCAAAAGGCATGATCACATAATAGAAGGTACCCCAAGGGGTAGTGAAGATTGTCTTATACTAATCTTCTAGATTAATATGGATCTAATTATAACTCGAGAAGCCATCCATGAAAGATAACAAGGCATGATAAACAATAGAATCTACAATCATATCATTATTAGGTAAAGGAAAATCATCCTTATGAGAGGCCTTATTAAGATCAATAAAATCAATGCATATATGAATACAATGATCAAGTTTACTAACAACAACAATATTCAAGATCCAAGGTGAGTAGTCAATTGAATGGATAAAGCTTGATTTTAATAGCTTCTCTATCTCATTCTTAACCAACAATGTGACCTTAGGATTGATCTTTGGATTTTTTGCTTGATTAGCTTGGCATCGGGACATAAGACAATATTGTGAATCACTATAGACTCATCAATACCAGGCATGTCCTCATATGACCAAGCAAAGATATCAGGATGGGAATGTAGAAGGTCATAGTGCTCCTTAGCTTCCTCAGAAGAAAGGAACTTCTCAATATTAATCAACTTTTCCAAAGATTTAGGATCCATAAATACTTTAGTAGTATCCCCTTTGAGGAGGGGAGTACAATTTTTAGGATGCAATATTGGAACACCAATGTTTTCAACATTAGCTAGAGGGTCCTCCTCATCCACATTTAGGATAGATTCTCCAAAATATGCCTATTTTCTCAAGCGATATGGGAATCACCTCTTATGGAAAAAAGGAGGAAAAGATGAGTAGGAACTTGAGAATTCCTCTGGTGCTTCATTTGAAGAGAAAAATCTAACTGGAATTCTTTGGCTTGTGCCCCATCCTCTATTAATTGAGGATGGACTAGACTAAGGGGTTCAACCAAAATCATGTTAACACTCCACCAAGGTTTTTACTTAGATTGTTCAATAGAGCATCCCAAGCCCAGATAGTGTTTATGAGGCTTGAACTAGATAGGGACTTGAATTCCTTTCTCAATACGTACAAGGTATTTTCACCCATAC
Organism: Sequoia sempervirens; assembly: GCA_007258455.2. Taxonomy (NCBI): domain Eukaryota; kingdom Viridiplantae; phylum Streptophyta; class Pinopsida; order Cupressales; family Cupressaceae; genus Sequoia; species Sequoia sempervirens. The sequence continues at coordinate 1,031,618,289 of VDFB02281492.1, forward strand.
TTGTATTGAGAAGCGAGTCTATATACAAAACCATAGTATGTTTGCAATACTTCGGAAGGCGATGGTTCCATGTAGAAAGCATTGTTCCACTAGTGGACATCGAATGCATCTACAAGAGCACACTGTCTCCCTTAATCGATTCAAAAACATTAACCTTCTTAGTAGAAGCAGGATTATCCTCCTCAGTAGGGGAATGACTGGTTTCTGGAATAGGATCACAACTTTCCTTCTCAATGGGAGTTTTTTCCTCTTCCCTTACCAAAGGTATTCAAGGTTATCAATAGTTTTAGATGAGTAGGATTCACTTTGCATTCTCCAATGAAGAACTTAGAGAATTCCAAGGATCCCCAATCATCACCAAGGAATGCATTAGGTTCAAAAGAAGAAGTAGATGGTGAGTCTAACTTACGAATTTATGCTTTAGGTTGTTCTTCTTTAGTAGCATTCACTTTAGGGACAACCTCCACTTATGGTATCACCAGGGAACATCTCATCACATCAAAAGTTAGAGATGGAATACAATTCTTAAGAGTGGAGACAATTGAAGCCTGACCAACAGCTACAAGTTCACAAAGATGAACAACTTCTGGGTTGGTTTTGACTGTACAACCACTTGATTATTCACAAAAAACTTTAGAGAGTGATGTAGAGTGCAAGTTACAACACCCGTTGCATGAATCTAGGGTCTCCCCAGAAGAATATTGTAAGGTAAGGGTCCATGCATCACATAAACCAAGGTGGGTAAGGTAACATGACCTAACCAAAAAGGCAAGATTATCATGCCTAGAGCTTGTCGGCCAACATTATCAAATCCATGAATATATAAAGAAGAAGCAACTAAAGAAGAAGAATCAACTTTAATCTTAGGTAGTAGATCTATACCACAAACATTAAGGGCCGAACCAGTGACAATGAGGGTACAAATAATACTGATAGTATTAACATTAATTATAATCATCAAATGATCCACTTGCTTCTGCACATTTGAGGGTGGAAGTTCTTGCAAATAAAATGTGATATTCAGAGAATCCGCATGAATATGATCCATCAATGCATTAACTTCCATTGGCCTAATGGAGGCAGGCAAGATAATCTTCTACAAGGCTTCTTGAAACATGCCTTGGTAAACTAGAGCGGTTTGAAGAAAATCTCAAAGTGAGATCTTAGCCAAAGTAACACGAAGTTGCTCGACAAGATCATAATCACTAGGTGAGTTAGTCATAGGTTTAGGTGCTGAAGGAAAAAATGATTGAGAAGGGGGTAAAGATGTAAGAATTTGAGTAAATTGAGGTGCAGGAACAAAAGGTTGTTGATCCAAATTCTACTTATTTCTTCTTGTATTATAAGTGTTCCCAACAACATTATAAGAATTAGAGTCCATAGCTTTTACGAACCTTGAATACAAATCTAGTGAATCATCATGATATGAAATTCCACAAATAGAATGAATCCTCTTAGGAGAGGGGCTAGCCAGAGTCAAGTAAACAATGGGTCTCTTAGGACTTGGAGAAGCCGTACAGAGTACAACAATGTTCACTAACTCTTCAACTTGCGAAGGAGAAGTTTGTTCGAAAGGTCTACGGGTAGAGGAAGATTCTTCCAATAAATTATCTAAAGCATCATCCAACATATCGAAATCTTCTTTTGAGAAAGCATTATCATAAACACTAAAACATTGTAGAAAAAGATCTAACATGTCTACGTTGGGTTCACCAAAATGTGAGATAAGGGGGATTCATTGCTCATGAGTCTCTTTGTTCTTAAAATAATCCCAAGGAGTGACCTCCCCTTAACCACCTTAATACTAGTTGAATGAATCTTGAAATTACAAAGCAACTATCCATAGACTAACTATCATAAAAGACTACTTCAGAACCTGAGAGAGCAAAGCTTCTAGACCCTTTCCTTCGAAGGGAGAGCTCTTGGCCAAAAGACTACATTGTGGAATTAGGATTCCAGTGTAAAGAATTGGAGTTTGAAGGATGCGTTGGCATCCTAACCAACAAAAAACTCAAAACCTAAGTAGACAAACTAGAACTTCACTATCTAACATAGATCTGAGGTCTGTTCAACAGAATGAAAAGATAGAAAACAAAAACTGAGAGAAAGCACAAGGATATATAGGAGGGGACTTACAAACAACTGATCATTTGAATCCTTCCTCCAAGCTCCATTTTAGCAACCTACACACAAGACAAATGATAGAAAATGTTGGGGCTATTTCGGGGCTTGCCATAGTCAACCCATTGCTTTGGTGTTCCCACTTCCACGGACAACAAGATAAATAGAGAGAGTAATCAAAATGAACAAAAGGAAGTGGTGAAAACAATCCTCGTTTTAGGAGGAGAATCTGCACCACTAAATAGTAAATGAACAAAGAGATCTAATCTATTCACAAATAGAAAAGAGCAAGAGAGCGTTACCAACAAGCCTCAACCCCCTCTTGAACACACAACCACACCATTGAATTCTTGCTAGAGATCTTTGCTATTTGAGGGACCTCAGTCCAACAAAGCTTCACTTGTAGAAGTGTTATTTCCAAGAGTAGAAGAAGCTAAGAAGTGAAGTGAAGGTGAGAAGAGAGCCTTGAATGAGAGAGAATCACTAAAAATGAGAGCCAAGGAGAGTTTTGTTGCATGAAAGGGTGGAAAGATCCGTTACACCCAAGAACCTAACTGTGAAGACATGTGTCAAGAGCCAGGATTTGAGATTCCCCATTTCAAACTCGAAAAACTGCTAGGACGCTAGCATGTCGTGCAGGCATCCACACGCCATGCAGGCATCCATAACGTTAGTTTAAGGGAAATAGGTCGATAGATTGCTATTGCTTCGCCATTGGACCACATGGAGTTGGAATCATGAAATTATGACTCATCAAGCTCTTTCCATAAATGAATTTTAGTGTCATAAATGCTAGGCAAAGTGCTAGAATGTGAAATTTCCTCTAGGTGCAATTTTGCGACATTACACTATAAATAGTAACCTCATGTAATTCCAAGGTTGAGACACCATTTTATTAACATGAAAGAAAAATGATAAACTAAAAAGTGTCACATTTATATATAATCTTTTTTATAGAGAACAACTCATAAACATATCTTATCACAAAAACTACATGGAAATCACATCACCATAAAAGGATATTTTTGCTAAGGGTGTACTAATTTCCATGACAGATCTTTGAGATTTTAACCCATTAACAATAAAGTTCATTGATTTTGTTTTTGTCTAACTTATAAATTCATTTTTGTCAATTTATTTTCTTTTATACATATTTAATAAAAATACATTTTTTAATATAACCATTTTGTTCCTTGTCACACTTTCACTTGATCTTGCTACTTGAGGAGAAAAGAATTGTTGGATTTCACAAGTCCTTGACACCCACTTTTTGTCATTAGCGATGAAATTGGAGATAGATTTTACATATTTTCTAGCACATACCTTGACAAAATAGATAGGTAAGTTCGTCCCATGTTTCAACTAGTGCATTCTATCTAATTATTTTCACCTAGAATGCATAGTTACCACACAATCTTTAATATATCCATTGTTTCACATGTACTCATAATTTGCACAATCATCACACTCAATTTTTAACTCATATTTTTATATTTATATTATAGATATTTCTTTCCTTTATTTTTCTCCTCCTCAAATTTATGAGCACTCCTTTATAGTACATAGTTTAAGGGGGAATGTCGTTACTATTTCAATTGTGATTTTTTATGTGTAATTTTTACATGTAGGTGATTTTTCTTATGGTTTATCATGCTTTATAGATGTTACTACATCTCAAGGATAATAAGAGCACATACCTACTCCAATAGCTTAGTGTCTAAGACTCCAAGGGTTTCATATTTTACTTGATTGTTTCCTTTATTTCTACATTAGAATTATTGTTTACTTATATTTACATGCACATCAAAGTGGACCAAAATTTAAAAATGAAAAATGTATGTTTCATACTTTTATCTCTATGTTTTACCACTTTTCATGGATGGAGTAACGCATGATAGTATTAATTTTGGCTAGTTTGATGTACTCAATGACCCTTAGCTTAAGTTAAATCTTTGCCATGTTAAATTTTCTTATTAAACAACCTCAATAGCTCAGTTTATAGAATTTAACCTTCTTGGATTGCATTAAAATTGTGATTTCATCCTCTAAATGATATTTCTTATGTGATCTAGATATTCTTATTTTAAATTCATAATTTTTAATTAAAAAAAAGATATTAATATATGATCATTGTTTGTTACCAAGATGCCAAAAAGTTCAAATTGTATATCTAGGGTTGTGTCTAGAAGGAATCATCCTAAGCCACTTTGAACAAAAAAATAGAATCTAGCATCACATAGAACAATTCACATTAGTCTTAGTCAAAATAAATATTATTTTTCTTATCACATACAATAAATAAATTATATTACATATAACTTATCTTTTTCAACTCTATTTAAATCATCCTTGGAACTTAAATGACAAGAAAATTGAATGCATTTTTGTTTATACATAATTGGTTATAATGGTTGGGTTTTGGCCCCATGATGTGTAAGCATGTTTAAATGTTATTCAATAATTTCAATGCCCAATTGGTAATTATAAATTCTTTTTCTAATCTATTCCCTCTACAATGCTCTACCAATAAAAGTTGTCCATCACCATTCCTTTATGTTATCATTATTTGTGAACTTAGTTACCTACTATAAAAATACAAATTTATGAATTTGATAAATGGTATATCCATCCCAAACAATATGGTTGTGCTTAATTCACATTTTTTAATGGCTGTATAATCTTTCTTCAAAATTACTATAAAACTCAATAATGTGTTGCATGTCATAAAATTATGATGCTCTATTTATAGATCAAATTTAGAAAATCATAAAACTAAATTTTTCATGGTTCAATATGATCCAATTCCATAGTGGATCCCTAAAGAATGGAAATAAATCAAATACGAATAGACAACTTGATACCTAGGTATTATTCCGTTTGGGGGTTTACCTTTTTGAAGATGTGGAAATGGTTCATCATTATGATAAAAAGAACTTTGTACTTGGGGAGATGATTTCTTTAGTAGTAAGAAACAATGAAGTTAAAAACTTATTCTTGGCTTCACATGTTTATTATCCTTCGTGATGGATGCTCTTCAAGAAAGGATTTGAGGACTGGATAAAATTATTCAATAATTTTTGTGATCTACTTGAGATGAAAAGGGTTGGTTTTAAATCCACATTGTGGTTACATTGTATGCAACCAAAAGCTAAATCCAAATTCGGTCTATTAGATCCCAAGGCACAAGTGATCTTTTTATGAGCTAAATGAATAACTAGAATTGTGCTAGGAGAAGAACCATTGAAGTTTTTGGTTCATTGCCATATTAATCTTCTTATGTCAAAGGGAAATGATAATTTGTAAGATGGTTAGATAAAATACTTCTTGCACCCTTCTTTCACATGAAATAATGATTTCCTTTACATTCCATTTGGAAGGCTTGGCAATAAATTTGCAAGTTCATAAGCTAGAAATTTTTTCCCTTGCAACATGGTTTCAATTTAGTGAATTCATCTATTTAATGGGAAAAGCTTGTTCAATATCATGGTCAACCTATTGTTATTTTTTTTCCAAGACAACCTTATTTTTTATTTAAAAAATGGGAGTGATAGTTTGGTGACATTTGATAAATTGATGGTTCAAGAAAAGACATGGAAAAACTTAATTGTTCAAATTTGGAGTTCTAAAGTTGATGTTAATGCTTAGGTTTTGGCTTGGAAAACCTTACATTGCAAGTTGTTTATGGGGGATAGAATGATGGTTCAATCTATTAAATGTCCTTTTTGTCAACATAATGAAGGATTGAAACACATTTATTGAGATTGTTCATGAAAAAAGTAAATGTTATTTTCATTTATTTTCTTACTATTTCATCATGTATTAAGTTGGAAATGAGCTATATTGAGTGTTCGCTCTTGTAATAATGTTGTGGATGATATTATGAGATAACCTACTTTGCTTAATATATGAAAAGTAGATGTTTGAGAATGTTTTTGGATCATATTTTTCATCGAGAAGAGGAAATGTTGAATTTTTACTCTAACAACATATTTAAGTCTCCTTATTCTAAACTATAGGGGGTCTCCAAGGAACATTTGAAGACCAATACTCTTTTGGACAATATCAAATTTTAATCTAGCTTCATTAAGATGTTATATTGTGTTCTAGGAAACTTCAAAGGGTTTAAGTTTAGAATATAATCATTTTGTTTAGCTACACCATTTTTGGAGTTCTTTCTAGTCCATTCTTAAGGACTATTGGTAGGTTGCTTTTGTGCAATATTTTGTAGTTTTTCACATATTTAGGGTGTGACAAGTTTTTTTTTCTCTACCATCCTTTCAACAATGAGATATTAGTGTCTCTATGTAATTTATAGGCTAATGCATTGTATCTTTCTCTTTGTGAACCATGCATTTTACCTTGTATCATTCATATTAAGGAATATATTTTAGCACTAGTTATGTATTTTTGTTGTGTTGGTTATATTCTATTTTGTTTTGATAATTTACCTTATATTGATTATATTATTATTCTTGACAATCTATTGACTACCCTATTTTTTTTATTGGAAAAAATGATTTATTAAAATAAATCAAATATTATAGATCAAAGGAAAACCAGTGAAAAGGACTGGTAGTCTAAAAACATGGCAATAACATAGCTATAGTAGCATCAAGTAGAGTAAAATGTTGCAAACTATAATTAAAACTCAAAATGGACCCAAAAGTGGGAAAAGTGAAAAGTTGCAAGTTTCTCCCATATTGGGGTAGGGTATGTACGCCTCAAATTGTGGAGCACGAGTTAGGTGCCTCTCACATATTGGGAGTACGACGTAGTCCCATTTAGTGTAAGTCATCTGTAAACCCGAAAATAGATCACTTGGAGTACGAGGTTGTCCCATATATTGTAAGCCATTTGTAAACCCAAAAATAGATTACCTAGAGTACAAGGTAGTCCCATATATTACAAGCCATCTGTAAACCCAAAAATAGATCACTCGGTATCGTAGACTACAAAAGACCTTTCATTTCCTTTCCTTTCCCATACAACAATAAAGACTACTTTTTCACCTACCAGAATATGATCCTCTTAGCTAAAATTTAAACTTCAAACAATATCAAGAAAATGATAATATGCTTTTCAGACTTCATAAGTATGTTAAAGTAGAAAAGACAACTCCATGCGCTTTAATTTGATTTGGCAGCATTGTTGTAATCTTAATACCTGTCGTGCTGAAAATAGGATAATTGTGATACGTGGTAAAGCTATTTGTGAACCTCCAGGAAAGTCTCTTGAATAGAGTGTAAGGTTGTACATGTGATTGTCACTTACAAAAAAATCCAATAATCTAGAAAACACTCATAATGTCAACGTGGAGGTATTTAACAGTCATATTAGGGAATTTTTTTAACATTGTACCGATAGTTTTGAATAGCCTGCGCACATGGTGGAATCTGCCCTGGGGGTACCCCACAGTCCCCCTCTTCCCCTTTTGACTCGAGTCTTAGCTTGTCTCATGCAGACTCGTGTCCCTCGAGAGACACTCCTGGAGGGTCTAGTCCTTTGGCTGCAGATCTTTTGGTGCCTCAAGTGTTTCTTCAGTCGAAGTGTCGGTGGTCGTGATTCTTCCTAAAATAAAAGGGTGGAAGGATATTTTGACCAATGGTAAACAGAGCTATTTCCCTCCTCCTTCTCAAGAGGAAGAAGTTATTGCGTCTCGAACAAATTTCACTATCTTTGATATAATCAGCTATAGGATTCTCTCCTCCATGGAGAACACAGTTGTGGGTCTTTTTCTCTCCTTTCGCCCCACTGTTGATATGGTCTATAGATGGGCTGCTACTAAATGGCACCTCAAGGGATGTGTGGAAATTTGCGCTATGTCAGGTGGTCTCTTCTTTTTCAAGTTCACGGCTCTAGAAGATCTGGTGTCTTTCCTTTCTTCTGGACCTTGGGTTTATGGAAAACACAGTTTGGCTTTATGTCACTAGAAGTCAGTGTTTGACCCTGTTGTGGATCTTAATAAGTCAGCTCCGGTTTTGATTCACTTGGGTGATCCCATAATAGTGGTTTACAATTTTTGGCCAAACTAGACACTAAAATTATTATTTTTAAATAAATCTTCACATTCGGGAACCTATAGTGGCTAAACTGTGAGGAATTTGAAGATGGTGCAAACTAGAGTCTCATCAAATTTTGTCTACAAATTCTAAAAATATTTTTTTCAAAATTTTTGGAATCAAATTGCTCTTCTTTTTCCATCTCCCACGAAAATTGATTTTTTTCATAAAACATCATTTTTAAAAAGTGACACACACCGTATAACGCATAACTTTTTTTCCATGAAGGATAAAATTATAACTCTTTCAAATTTAGTTTTGTAACTTTGATATCTAGTGCTTCCACTTGGTTAGATAGTTTTTTATTGAATATTTTTTCCTTAATCAAGTTTCAAAGTCAAACGAATTACAATTCAGACACAGCACGACCGTATAACGTGTAACTTTTTTTGTATATGTCAAAATTTTATTTTATTTCTTTTGTTGGGTCAAGGACTTCAATATCTGGTGCACTCATATTTTTCAATTTTTTTTAATAATCTTCTATTTTTCCACATGTGAAGAACAAAGAAATTCATTTTCGATGAAAAACCTATGTTTAATAAAACTTAAAAAACAAATACATAACAAAACCAAAACATATTAAAATTATATTCATTGGATAGCTTGTTCGAGGAATACCATAATCATTTGAAATAAATTTTAAATGAATTCATTTGATCCCCCAAAATCTAAATCAAAAGTGATTTTTTATCAGCATTTTGATAGGTGTAAAGGAGACTCATTTATAGGTATGGTTTAAAACTAGCGAGGTTCTATCCAAGGGGTTTGATCTAAGGTGATTTGATCAAACCCTCTTCAATTGGAATCCTTAAAATGGAACTTTTTAAGGCTTAAATCATTATATTTTCTAAAAATATGTGATTTCAGCTAAAATTCGTTCCTTTCAGGAATTGTAAACCACTATTATGACAACACCCTTTCCCAGTTTACCTTTGGAATACTGGGATGAATCAATCTTCAAAAGCATTGGTGATTCCTTGGGACACTTCATTAATTATAACTCCATCACCAGATCGAAGTCCAGGTTAGTGTTTGCCTGCTTTTGTGTGAACATTAGTGTCAATAAGACTCTCCCTAACTCTGTTAAGCTTTGCTCTAAGTTTGGGACTTGGGTCTAGCCTGTGTGCTATGAAAATGTTGTGGTTTACTATCAGAAGTGTGCCAAACCTGGGCACCTTATTTTTTACTGTAAGTCCTCCTTTAACAAGGAGCCTAACCTGAGAGACTCTGCTACTACTAACTCTCCTCTTGAAATTGATGACCCGATTATTGGTGTTCTAGAAACTTCGCCAGACTTGTCAGATATTCCTAACTCTGGTGTTCCTTTTCTTGAGTTAGAGACCAGTGTAGATCTTCCTAACTATGGTGTTCTTGTTCCTGAGTTAGAGACCAGTGTAGATCCGGTGTCGGGTCTTGCTAATCTTTCCTTAGCTGAGAATTTGACTTGTGATAAGGTATTGGAGATAGAAAATCCATCATCTAGCCTGACTTTTGGGGGTGATGAGCTTGTTGGTGGTGCCCAGATGGAGGTGGCTTCAGTGGGGACTAGTGAGAATATAGGGGAAGAGGGTGAAATCTAGGAGGATATGGGTAATGGAGATGTGACAGCTTTCAACTTTGAGGATTCGAACTGGAAATTGGTGTTGGTGAGGATAACTGGATAACCCCAAAGAAAAAAGGGAGGAAGAAAAAGGTGGATGTGGGTGGTGAGTCCAAGCCTAGTAGGCCAAGCTAGAGATTCACGAGATTAAGAGAAACCACAAATGAGATTGCCATGGGTAAACAAAGGACATTGGAAGTGTCATCCAAGAAAGGTAAAAAATGAAGGTCATGTCATGGAATGTGCGTGGGCTAAACAACTCCCATAACCAGCTTGCTTTAAAAAACTATGTTTTAGAACATAAGATAGATGTTTTACTGTTACAAGAAACTAAGATGAAGAAAACTAATTTTGATAATGTAGCTAAGTACTTATGGCCAAGGGCCACTTAGTCCTATAGTGATGTTGAATGGGCTTCAGTGGGTCTAGTTGTGCTTTGGAACCCTTCTAGATTTAATGGCACTGAACTATTTTGCTACCAATGTAGTGTTGGTGTTTCTTTTACCTTCTCGAGTGGCTCATGATTGCTTATCAATGTTTATGTGCCCAACCAGAGGAATGCTAGATATGCTCTGTGGTAGGCTCTTTCTGAATGAATTAAAAAAAATAGTGGTTATTGGTGGCTAGTGGCTAGGGACTTCAACTCCCCCTTATTTCCCTAAAAAAAAGGTGGTGGTCTAATTGACTATTTTAACAACATAGCAGACCTGGAAAACTTTTTGAGTTCTATTGGCCTGATTGACATAGACTTATCGGGCCAAGCTTTTACCTAGACTAATAGACGTATGGGGGAAGACTTGATTCAAGTTAGATTAGATAGATTCCTTTGTTCTAGTAACTGGACTGGCTTGCTTAGTTCCACTCTATGAGCTCTGCCTAGGACAGTTTTTTATCACAATCCACTGCTACTGATCTTGTGTGACCAGTTTGTTGTGAAACCTTTCCCCTTCTGGTTTAAAATAATATGGAATTCCCACCTTGGTTTCAAAAATAAAGTTGTTGAATGGTGGAATATTCTTGTTCATGGTTCTCCCATGTTCAAAATCTTTTTTAAACTCAAACACATTAAATGTATGGTGAAAGGCTGGAACAAAAGGGTTTTTGGGGATGATTTCTAGGAGAAAAAAATTATTGGGGATAAATTGAAATTGGTTCAGAAGAAAATGGAGGAGGGTGATATTAATCTTCCCACTTGCAACTAGGAGAAGGAGAACCGAAGGGAGTGGGAACAAATTCTTAAGAAAGAGGATATTTTCTGGAAGCAGAAATCTAGGGTTCAATGGCTGAACGAAGGTGATAGGAATGCCTCTTTCTTTCATAATTCTACTATCAAACATAAGAAAAGGAATCAGATAACCAAGTTACACAATGCTCAGGGAGAGGTTGTCAAATTCGCCCTCCCTAATCAATTTAGTGGTTGTGAATTACTTCCAGAAGGCTTATGCAGCTCTTGATGAGGCTCCTAACCTAACTCTTTCTAGGCTGCTGCTTGACTTGCTTCCAATGATAATATATCAAAGTGATAATTTGGGGATCCTCAGTGCTATCACACCTGAGGTGGTAAAGTTGGCCACTTTCAGCATGGGGGCCTTCAAAGCTCCAAGCCTTGATGGTTTCCCTTCGGACTTCTTTCAGACCTTCTAGGAGATTGTTGGTGAGGACCTAGTTGCTCGTGATTTCTTCAAATCTGGTAAGATTCTTAAGCAACTAAATCAAACCTTCATAGCTTTAATTCCCAAGGTTGTTGATCCTCAACATATTGTTGACTTTCGCCCCATCAGTCTATGCAATACTTTTTATAAAATCCTCTCTAAAATTTTGGTTAACTGCATCAAACTGCTCCTTGATAAAATTATCAGCCCAACTCAAAAAGGGTTTGTGCGTGGTCGGCATATTCTTGATGCTACCATAACCACACATGAATTACTCCACTCCATGGATAGATGCAACTATGCTAGTATGGCCCTTAAGATAGACATCTCTAAGGTCTATGATAAAGTGATCTAGAATTTTGTCGCTAAAGTCCTCATTAAGTTTGGGTTTAACCAATTGTTGATCAATCTAACAATGGAATGTATTACTACGGTTAAGTAAACTATTTTGGTAAATGGGTCTCCCTTTGGGTTTTTTCCTATTGGGAGAGGTATCAGACAAGGAGACCCCCTTTCACCCTATTTGTTTATAATGGTGATGGATGTCCTGAGCAGGAATTTCTCTAATATGCTTTCAGAAGGGTCCATAAAGGGGATTAAGACTGCTTCTTCCCTAGAGTCGACTGTGATCCAAAAATTTGTAGATGATACCTTTCTCTTTGGGAAAGCCTCTATGATTGAAGCTAGGAAATGGACAAATTGTCTCAACAACTATGATGCTTGTTCTGGGCAATGCATTAACTACAATAAAAACATGATTTACTTCTTTAACAACACTCCTAACCTACAAACTTGGGTGATTATTTTTTCTAGGTTGTTTGAGTGGTTCTCTTCCTTTGGTTTATCTTGGGTTACCCCTTACTATCAAGGAAGTTACTACTAATTTTTGGAATTCTATACTGGAAAGGATCCAAAGAAAGCTAGCTAGGTGGAAAGGCTCCTTACTTAGCCATGTTGGTAAATTACATATTCTATCTGCTATTCTTCAAGGTATCCTTGTCTATTTTCTATCCATTTTAAAGATGCCTAGATATATTGTTGAGAAATTTGAGAAAATCCAAAGGAATTTCCTTTGGTCAGGGATCGAGGAAAAAAGAAATTTTCTCTGGTTAAATGGGACAAGGTTTGCCAACTTAAAAGTTGTGGTGGGCTTGGGATTATGACTATTTCTAATACCAATAAAGCTCTAATGGCCAAAGTGGGTTGGGACCATCTGAGGGATAGGAAGGATTGGCATAAGATCATGAATGCTAAGTACCTTCAAAACCAACCTTTGATTGACTGTCTATCAGAGGCTCACCCTTCGGGGTCCTTGGTTTGGAGGTGTATATGTAGTCTGCGGGATATTCTAAGAAATGGGATCAAATGAAAGATTGGTAATGGTAATAAAATCAGATTCTAGGAGTACACTTGGTTACTTGGCACTCCCTTGGAAAATTCTGAATTCAGGAATCTTATGGGATTGGCTCAACAATTGTTTGGTATTTATATTAGTGATTACCTCCTTGGGCCTCTGGCTGTTAGAAAATGGAATGACTTAGGCCTATGTTGCCCCTTTCCCCCTAATTTGTGTCTCCTTACCAAGACCCTACAAGAATTGCTCTCCCTCACCAGGCTTCCTACTTCTTGTAGGGGGGATGAATTCTTCTGGATTCATGATAATTAGGGTGATCTTTCAGTTAAATCGTTTTACAATCTACTGGTGGACCAGGCTGTTGTAATTGATCTATGGAAGAAGGTCTGGAATTGTCACATGATCCTGAAAGTTAACTTCTTTTAGTGGACTGCCTACCATAACAAGATTCTTACTCATGAAAATTTGAGAAAAAGGGTATTCCAGATCCCCAATAGATGCTTTTTATGTAAATGCAATGAAGAATTGGTGGATCACCTGCTATTACACTACCCGTTTGCTGTGGAGGTGTGGGAGCTGGCTTTAGGAAGATTGGGGATTCAATGGATTATGTGTAAGGACATCACATCCTTTATCTTGAGTTGGTATGGATCCTTTACCTAGTGAAATTTGGAACCAGGTCCCTCCCATTATATGCTAGTGTTTATAGAAAGAGAGGAATAATAGGATCTTTAGGAACATTGAGATGAATCTGAAAGAGGTGTTTGGTATTGGGTCTTGGCTCATTGCGGAAAATATCTCGCTTTTCAAAAAGAAAACCCCAGACAAAGGTCCAATTGAGATGGAAATAAGCATGGCCAAAGCTTGGCACCAAAATCTGGATGCCAACTCTTATGACAACTCTAGGTCCCTGGCTTGGAGTGCCACTATTTGGAAACCTCTTGACAGGGGTTGGTATAAACTAAATTTTGATGGGGCCGTTAAGGGAAACCTGAGCAGAGCAAGTATAGGAGGTGTGATCAGGGATTACAAAGGAAATTTAGTGGCTGGTTATTCAGGGGGATTGGTGTTCATTCTTCTATGATTGCAGAAGCTAGAGCACTGTTGAAGGGCTTACATTTGGCTATCTCCATGGGGATTGAGAACCTGCATATTAAAGGAGACTCTAAGTCTATTATTGATGTTGTTAACTTTGATAGATTGATGGGGTGGAGTACTCAAGACATTCTTCTTGACATGAGACTCTTTGTGTCAAAGTTAAAATTAAAAGTTGCCAACCATATTTACCGGGAGGGGAACCAAGTGGTTGATGCCTTAGCCAATTTTGGCACACATTGGAAATTGTCCAAATGTTGGCATGCTTTAGGGAACCTACCACCTGACATTTAGGGTTTAATATTGAAGGAACAAATCCCTTACTTGACCCATGATGATAACTAAACATGCACCTAGTTGGATTTTCTGGGGGGTCCACATGCTTGTTTGTTTGGCTATGTGGACAAATTTTATTGATGAGATGGATAACAAGTGGCATAATTCAAATTATGGGATGGAGCCCATTTTGAAAAGGGAAATCATGAAATGTTGTGACAAGTACTTGATGATTAAAACTAAGCTAGACCGTACCTTATGTAATCTCCTTTTGGGGATCTTGTTAAGCTATTGTATTTCCAAGTTCTTTGATTTTGATTTTGATGTGACTAATAATTATGATATAAATCTCCTTATTGACCCTTTATTGTCCGTTATTTTGGTTCTGTGTCTTATAGCTATCCTTTTTGGTATAACTAAATTTGGCCTACCCCTGAAAGCTAACCCTTTAGGTTTTTCTGATTTTGGCCCCACGGCTATCTTGCCTAGGTTTTTGTGCATCTTCTACATGGAAGGAAAACCTTCCTTTCCTTTCATGTTCTACTTACTTAGCTGATTATGTGTGGAGATCCTCATTTATGATTCCGCTAAGATTTCTTTTTGGAAATTACTTACTCATACGTGCAACCTGTCCTTAGCCTCGATTATCAAAGATTGTCGTTTCTGGCTTAAAATCCTTAATGTGCAGGTGATTTTTCACCTTTCTATTATCTCTAACTTTTTATTTTCTTAGGGTTCCTAGTTATCCTATGTGTAGAGTGACATTATGGGAGGTGATAGGGTGCAGATGGAGCTAGATAACTACAATGAATTTCGCAAAGATCCGCTGGTTTGGCATATTTGTGTCGAAGGTGGTCTTGCTCTAATGGAGAGACTCATGGGCCATGACCCTAATCTATCTACTCAGTTTGTCAACTCATGGAAATATTTCCATGTGACTATGGGTGGAATTTCCTTTACTGTGGATGAGGAAGTGATAACACAGGTGACAAGTCTCCAGTGTACTGGTATGAAGCATTTGAAGCACACTAAAACTCAGGATAATGAAAGTATGAACAAGTTTCTTGTGGGGAATGAAGCGTTAGTGCACAACCAGTTGGGTTTTGATCGAGAGGCTCTCCCTCAACTGTGGAACCAGGTGTGCCTTTCCTTGTTGAAGTATGTGACACTGGAAGGTAGGTACAAAACCTATTACTTCTACCATTTCCCTCTGTTGAATCACCTCAGCATAAAGTTTTGTTAAGCTTTCCTTTTTTCCTGCTTATGGACCTTGAAAATTTTGTTGAAAAATGTGTTGAGGCTATTGCTCTAAATCCTAATGACCCTCCTCCCCTGCCGCTCCACCAAAGCCTCATTTTGAGGCTCTACCACTTCAGCTTTTTGCATTGAAGAGATTGAGCTTGCCATTTCAGTTGTTCGCATTGAAGAGATTGAGCCTCCCACTGTGACCAAATTATCTCTGTTCGAATCTAAAGGCCCTATCAGGAAAAATCACCCGGTCCCTGTTGGCACGCAAAAACCCAAACCCGCTGCAAAAAAGCTTAAGGGGAACAAGGGAACGACCAAGACTAGTGTGGCAGCTAGGATGTGTGAGCTCAAATTAACCCCGACCAAGACTACCAGCAAGCTCGCCCTGAAAAAGAAAGGCAAGGAGGAAGGTAAAAGCTCGAAGGAGCCTCCGAGCAAAGGAAAAAATGTAGTGAGAAAGGACTCAATGGGAGATACAGTGGTTGCAGAGACAGTGGTTATTGGTTGTGATTCCATCATTCGATGCTCTGGTAGGCTGCCCAAGAATAGGAAATAAGTGCAAGTTAAAGATCTAGATACGAAAGAGGAGTTGTTAGATAGAAAAGATAGCAGGGTTGAAGAGGAGTTAGAGGGTGAGGAGTGAGAGCATGCTAGAGGACCCAGCTCCATTCTTGACATGGGAAAAGTTTAGAAGGAGGTTTTGGCCTCTCAATCTTTAGAACCACTCGATGTTGAGTAGATTGATCCCGACAACACTACGATTGGTGGGGAGGAACTTTGTGTGCTGAAGGAAAGATTGGATAAATTGGACAAAAACAATTGTGGTTTAACTAGCTTTACAGTTAAGCTGGTTCACTGTGTCACTAGTACCCTGTTAGCAGTTATGAAGGACAAGATGGACATGAAAAAGATTGAAGACCACCAAGAATGGATTAGAGATGATGTTGTTCATCTCATGTCTAAGAACTAGGAAGATGCCAGTTAATCTACTGCTGGTCCATTGTTTGTCCATTGTGTCTATTTTTTGACTTGGTGTTTTTGATGTTTTTTTGGTCTTGAACTCTATTGGCCCTTGTGGCTCTATGTGAAGGGTACAACACCCTGTAAATGTTGCTTACCTAATAAAAACATTATACCAATACAAAAGTAAAAATAAGTTAAAATACTCTCGATAATACTCTTTAATTTACACCGAAGGCATATCCTATTTTAACAATACAAAGCTAAAAAATTTGATCGAATGATTGTTATGATCTGTCGACCATTAAAAAAATTTCAGCCGTTGATTGCTCTTCACTCTGCCATGGTATCTTTTTGCATATACATTAGTATACGACACGAATAAAGTATAATTTCAAAACATCAAGGGCCACTACGCATGAATATATTTCTTATGGAATTTTAATGCGTAGGTACTACTGTGCAGCCTGCGCAGACAGTACCTATGCAAGTACTGTGCACGACAACAAGGTACCTGTGCATAAAAAATAGATCTCTTTTCAATACAGGGTACAATTTTATAAGTATTTTTTAATTAACTATACAATGGCCTCATTCCAAGGAGCTTAAGCGGGTGGCATAATTAGATAACTCTTTTTGTTCTTCTATTATCATGGGAAAAAGTGACATGCAGTTATATTTGTGGTAGTGCCCAAAAAAAAATTAATATACTAAAAAAGATATTATATTCTTCCTTATGGGGAAGCCGATGACATTCTTTCACTTATAAATCAAATGTAATAATTGGAGGACGGTATTACAATAGTATTGTAGGTATTCAGGAAAATGAACTTTCAAAAATTAGTATTTCTATAAGATGTAATGGTTATGTTAAAAGGAAATTAACTTTATTTTTACTTTTTTATATTGATTTTATTTATTATTAATAAGTTTTTAAATAATTTAAACTAACTTTATTTTTATTTTTTTATATTGATTTTATTTTTTTTAATAAAAGGGGTAAAAACTTTATTGAAATCAAAAGATCAATAGTACAAAAGAAAGGGGAAGCACGTGAGCTCCCTCAAGGGAAAATCCAGAACCTCAAGCACCAACACAACCACCACCCAACCAACCATCAACAACTTATCTTTCCAAATCATCGGCAATGACCCTCTCTAGCTCAAGAGCATACTCAGGAGATAACTATCTCCACTCCTCAATCCTCCAATCCTCCTCGTGTTCAGATGCCCACTTGGCAAAATAGTTAGCCACCCTATTCCACTCCCACAGAATGTGGACAAAAGAAACCACTTCCAAAGCAGAGCACCTTTGCAAAATTTGTCTAACCACCATCGCAATCTGCCAATCAACACCAACCGCCCTTTTCTCAAGCAACAAATTAACAATAATCTGGGAATCTGATTCACAGATAACCTTACGCCATCCCAAGGTACAAGCACACCTAATAGCTCAGAGAATAGCCAGCCCTTCCATGAGGTTGTTAGAATTCCACCCCTTATGGATGGAGAAAATAAAAATGACCGAACCCAAGCAGTCTCTACCAATTCCCCCAATACCAGCAAGCCCAGGGTTGCCTCTAGAGGAACCATCAGTATTAATTTTTAGAAATTCCGTCGGAGGAGGCAACCATCTTCCAACCATTTGAATCTTCTTCTTCGCTCTCCTACCTCTTCGAGCACAGGAAGAGACAAGAGTCAACCCCTGCACCCCCAATCTAGTCACAATCTCATCATCACTTCTTTCCAATGGAAGAGCCACTTCACATTTAGCTTCCATTGTCTCCTGGATCATACCAATAATTCTATGCCAAACCTGTTGAGGCAACATCTTTTCACCACAAAAAATCCTATGAGTCCTTTCCAACCAAAATTTCCAAAGGATGAAAGTAGGACCAATGCTCCACAAAATTTGGAGAAATGAGGCCTGGGAGGGAGGCCTACCCAGTTTACTCCAAAACTCCTCAAGAGAAGATGCATGAACACAAGGATGTTTCCAAACACCCCACCACCAATTCCAAAGCCGCATAGAATAAGAACACCGAAAAAATAAATGGGAGAATCCTCCTCACAACACGCACACAACACACACATAGAGGGACCCTGGAATCCCCGCTTACGAAGATTCTCCCAAGTCAAACATCTATTCCAAGCAAGAGTCCAAACAAAACAATTACACTTGGCCCATGAGAACTTATTCCACACATGTTTCCACCAAGGGACCTCCATCCCCCCATACTTACTAGACAACAATGCCTGATAACCACTAGACACAATAAAACACCCTTGGGGTTTGGGCTCCAAGCTAGAATATCCTTATCCCTTAGGGAATTGCAATGCTTGCCAGTCAAGATCTTCTGAAGCACAATACTATCCTCCTCCATCCCGAGAACAGGCCAATCACTAGGGTCCTTCCACCTAACCACCTCCACCTGTCCACCAGGATCAAAATTCTTAAAATCACTCACTCTAGACCAGCCGACCTCCAAGAAGCGCTGAGACAGAGTCACCAAATTAGGGTACTGACGAAGAATAGGTGTGTGACCATCCCAAGAATCAAACCAAAACATAGCCTCAACCCCCTTATTACAAATCTAGAATAGGCCCTCCTTGATTAGCGCGGCACCTTTCTTAAGCGTTCCCCAAATCACCGAGCCTTTCCCATCCAAAGGAAATTTGGGAAGCTCCTCCTTGCAAATTCTCGGAAGATACTTGTGGGTTAAGATCCTAGCCCAGCTATGGTCTTGTTCCACACACCACCTCCAATAAAGCTTTGCAGCCAACACCAATCCGGACCAAGCCGCCTTCCACAAACCAAGACCCCCCACCTACATTGGGCTACAAATAACATCCCACTTAATCAGGCTCCATTTAGATGAGGACAAGCTACCCACCCATAAGAATTGTTTGGCTAGGGAGTCCATATCCTTCACAAACCCAACAGGAGCAACCTGTATCATGCACCTATAAATAGGAAGAGCTTGCACCACAGACTTAAGTAGCAGAACCCGCCCAGCGAAAGACAACCAACGATGAGTCCAATGACTAACTTTCGCATGAAACTTGTCCAAGATATTCTGCCAAGAATCTCTAGGGAGTCTGCCAACAGAAATAGGAATACCCAGATAAGTTAGCGGGAGAGAACCAATCTGGAACCTCAAAATATGAGAAATTCTTTGCTGAATAGGCCACAAAGTATTAAAGAAGAAAATGGAGGATTTGTCTTCATTAATCCTTTGACCAGCAGCAACAAGATAGATATCCAAGGCCTTGCGCAGATTCGAAGCTTCCATGATCTTGGCCAAACCCATCAGAGACGTATCATCCACAAATTGCAGGTGAGACTAAGGAGGCAAGTCATTTCCCCAATTCCAACCCTGAATCAAACCCAGTTCCACATAGCATTTCACAAGTCTACCCAAACCATCTACCAACAGAATAAATAAGGAGAGATAGGATCCCCTTGACGAAGACCCCTGGAAGCACTAAAAAGAGCAGTAGGCTCCCCATTAATCAACACCGAGAATGAGGTGGACGTAACACAACTCATCACCCACTGGAGCCATTCCTCCGCAAATCCAAAAGCACAAAGAATTTTCCGCAAAAAGGACCATGTCACTCGATCATAATCCTTTGCCATGTCAAGCTTGATGAACATAGCCTTTTCTTTTGAGGAAGCCATTGAGTGAATGGTCTCCGTAGCAATGACCACCCCATCCAAAATTTGGTGGTCCTCCACAAAACCAGTTTGTTCCTCAGAGATGATCCCACTGAGCCACCTCTTCAGCCTTTTAGCAATCAGCTTGGAAATAATTTTATACACAACATTACAGAGAGAAATGGGACGAAATTGACTCAAACGATCCGCCCCCTCACGTTTGGGAATGAGGGCTAGGAAGGTAGAGTTTAAAGCTCGAAGCATCTGCTTGTTTTTCTGAGACTCCTGCACCACCTCCAGCAAGTCCAACTTAGCAATGTCCCAAAATTCTTGATAAAATTCAATAGGAAACCCATCAGGGCCAGGGGCTTTTCCTTTCTTCATCTGAAAAACAATACCCTCTAATTCCTCTAGTGAGATATCTCGCAAGAGATGCTCATTCATCTCTCTAGTGACCAAAGAGGGAATACAAGCCAACACATGATTTTCATCCTCCGTAACAACCTGAGAATCCTCACGAAATAGAGAAGCATAGAACTCTGAAGCTTCTCTTGAAATATCCTGCGGGAAAGATAGATGCTCACCCCGGTCATTTACCAGAACAGGCATAGAGTTACCATGTCTCCTAGCCTTGATCGAGTTGAAGAAAAAGGCAGTGTTTTTGTCCCTCTCCTGTAACCACTCAACCCTAGCCTTTTGCTTCCAAAAAATTTCCTCGCGCAGCTCACACTCCTCCAAAGCTCTTTGAGCCTAGGCTTCCTCCCTAAGTAAATCCTCAGAAAGACCACACTCCCTTATTTCCTGAGTGATGACATCCAAGACCACTTGAGCATCAACCTTAGCATGAAAAATGTTGCCAAAATGCTGCCTATTCCACCTTTTAAGTTGATATTTTACAAATTGCAGCCGCTTAGAAAAGGAGTACATGGCAGTGCCAAAAGTAGGTCTTCCCCTTCTCCACCAATCAGCCATAAGCACCTGCAAAGAAGGATCTCTTAACCACATGAGCTAGAACTTAAAAGAAGGGGACCGAGATACTCGAGCAGAGGAGGCAAAAAACTTGATAGGCCAGTGATCTGATCCCCTCCAGTCCAAAATATCAGAGCTAGAAGATAACCCTCCGCCAACCCAAAAATAGGACGCCAAAAAATGATCAAGCCTCTCAGTAATACCACTCTCCCCCACTCTCCTATTGTTCCAAGTAAACTTCCCATTGTCGGGTTTAATGTCAACTAGGTTCAAAGCAGAGATGTTATCATGAAAAAGGAAAGCTGAGGGTTCCAATCTTGCAACACCACCCATCTTTTCATCTATATCAATAATAGCATTGAAATCCCCCGCCACAATCCAGGGGAACAAAGGAGCTAGGTTCCGAACATAACTAATATGAGACCATAAAACCTTCTTACCAGGAAAATCAGTGAGCGCGTAGATATTAGAGAGAAGAATAGTTTCCCCCAACTCTAGACTTGTAACAACCATAGAGATGGAGGACTTGGAGGACACCCACCAAAGAGGATGAATCTTCAATAGATTCCATAGGCAAGCCACCCCACCCGCATTACCATGAGCCCCAATACACTGACAGTTTCCCCGCAACCATAGCTTAGGCATCACGCCCAACATACCTTCAACAGATAACTTAGTTTCTTGAAGAAAAAGGACATCAGGAGAGTGAGAACGCAACAAATCACGAACAACTTTTTGTCAAGGGCCACTATTCAGGCCCCTTACATTCCAAGAGAGGACAATCATTTTAGAGGGTTAGAGAAATGTGAATCTAGGGTCTTTACAGATCCAGCCTCCACCAGAGACTCCCCCATCAACTTTAATTTCTCCAAATCCTTCTTTCTCCCCGCTTTAGAAGTCTTCTCCATCACCCCTTTCTTTAGATCCTTCTGAAGAATTCCCAAAGAGGGAGAAGCCTTATTCCCTTTCACCAAACCTGCCCCCACTTTCTCCACTGGGCTAGAGGGCCCCTTGTCCCCCAACAACAACCCCACTGAAGGCTCAGCCCTCCCAAGCACCACCACACTCAGGTCCGGTTCCGGTAGAGCAACCCCAATTTCTTGGGAAGATTGGATATACTCTGGGAAAATGCCTTCCTGAACCCCTTCTGGACCACCCTGATTCAAAAGCAGCAAGCCCAGATCTACATCTTGATGACCAAGATCATCAAGCACCTCAAATCTGTTACAAGAATCTCCATCCTGGCGATCCTTAATTGTCCTCTTTTGGCCACGGTTCCTATTACGGGACTTGGCCAGCACAGGCTCCTTACCCTTGTCAACCTTTGAAGGGTTGCGAGGAGGTTGAGTTGCCGGATTTCTGGGAGATTTACACTTCGGGCATCTTCTCTACAAATGCCCATATTCCTGACAAAGACGACAATGAAAAGGAAAAGTCTCGTAATCCAGCTGCTGCACCCAAGAGCATGAACCCGCACGTATTTCCAAAGAGTCTGGGATAGGGTTATTTAAATCCATTTCAACACAAATACAAGCAAAAGTCATTACCTTTCTGTCCTAAGTTTGTTGAGAAGGACCAACAGGTTTACCCAACAACGAAGCTACTCGATGCAAAATGTCATTGCGCCAAAATTCCACTGGGAATCTAGGGAGCCGAACCCAAATCGGCACCCGATTCAGAAGCTCCTCCGAGGGGTCAAAACCCACATGCCATGGCTTAAAATAGACCAACTTGGTTGTGGAAATAAGACCCACCTTCAAAAACTCTAATGCGATCCGCCATGCAATTAAATGTCACCATAAAGTAGTTGTTAGCTAATAACATTATGTCCATCTCACCCTCCAGGGACCACGAACAATGAGCCCATGCTTCTAGAAATTGGAGTGAAACCCTCATTCCCAAAAAATTGTATAGCAAAGCATGTTTTGAAAAATACTCGATGTCTTCCGCAATTGATTCTGGTTGAATAATCAACATCGACCTTTCCTTGGAGTGTTCAAGTCACCCATTTGTTTTCGGAATACGAGAACCACCAATATGAACAAATCCCTCATTACTTGGGCCATTTGAGAACAAGCTATTATTAAAAACCTTCGGAGAACGATTTGGCGATGAAATACCAACTGCCGCACAAAAAATCCATTGAGGGTTTAACCCCCGAAGCCTCCCCTTGAGCCATGCAAAGCCGATCTGCAAATTCCAGCCAAAGCGGATTGAGATCGACAACCACTGAGCTTAACCAAGTCTTAGGCCTGACACAAAGAAAGCCCAGCCCCACCCAACACCGGCGGCCAGAAAAGAGAATATCCGCAGCAAACACCAACCCATAAATTTTCCCAACAACCCCCGCGCCTGAAGAAGAAACACCCAACAGATAAAACAAACCCCCCACAGCCAATACCACACCCCACCAGGAAAATGCAACCTCACCCAAGGACCGATCAGACATGCAGAGAGGGCGCGACCCTCATGCAGGCAGCGTCCTCACGCAGCAGACTGGTGCGTGCCATCGTTCCTTATATTGATTTTATTTAAATCATTAATAATTTTTTAAATTGATTTTATTTATATTATTAATAATTTTTAAATTTGATTTTTTTAATTATTATATGAAGTGTGGATTATATTTTTAATAATAAATTATAAATAATTTAATTATACCTATTATTATATATTATATTTTAAAATAAAATTAATAATTACATAAAATGATTAAAACAGTTTTATATATTACAAAAAATAGATCAAAATTTACCTTATTTGACTTTCCACATTTCTTCGGCGTACCCATTGTACACTAAGGTGAAATTGCTAGTACTAAATTTGTATATTAGACAAAGTTACATCACCTACAATAGAATCGTACTAGTGAAACTAAATGACATGAAATATCCTAGAATAAAATTCATGCCCTCTAATTATACATTTCAATTTTCACATCTTAAATAAAAGATTACCAAAATTCACCAGCTTTCCAGAATTTAAAAGAAGCTATACCTGTTTTGGAAGATCTAGAATGCTAAGCATGCGTACTTTGCATCTAAGAAAAGTTATTTGGAAGATCTGGAATGTTACTTTTGTATGTGCTGAATAAAGTTACAATATTCGGAGATAAAACATACTAATCTCCAAAGAACTATATTCATATATTATATTTACGTTATTCGATTCTATATATATTACTATATTAACTTACCCACTTCAGGTGGCCAGCAGAATATCACAACGATCTGTGAAAAGACTATTCAAAAGGAGAACCAAACTGTAGAAGAAAAGCACTGCCACGTTATCCAGTGGGATGCTTACCATTTAGAATAAATTTGAACAGACGGATTCTTTGCATGCATTCAACTGCATTTAATAAATTGCTAGTCCAATGGTCGCCATCATGACACTGATTTGGGACATCACGTCACGTCATGCATCAAGTGGAGGTGGGATCATGCACGTATTCGACACATGGTCAAAACCTGGTATTTTTGACATCTTGATAAAATCACATAAGGTCATAATGTGAAGTTTTTTTTGTTTCTATTTCTTCAACTTTTTATCTATGCGTTAGTGGGAATAAATTTGCACATTTTCCTATCTAATTTGGTATGGCGACATCTTTCTATTGCAAATGTGGTATTTATGATGATAGTCGTATCCTCTTTAACTATATAGTCTTTTTACATGCAACAAAATTTGTCTTGGGTTGAGAATAAAATTACTATCTCAACAACAATAATTGGATAATGGAAGCCTTGGGAAATGTGCAATATTAGAAGCAATGTGTGTAACTATGAAAGTACAAATTTATCTTTACTAGGGGAGAGGGCCCAGTAGTCATGCACCCTAACTTCGCGCTTCTAATTATCCTACGTCGAAATTTCAAATCACTCCCAATTTTTTACAGCAGCTTACTTGGCAAGTTCTCTGCTTATAACTAAGGTTTCAAGGCCACATCATCAAATATGATGCCACATCAGCGTGCGTTTTTGTCAAGGTGTCCAAAAAGGCCCCAAAAAATAGTGAGACCAATTCTCGTGCATTACATCATGAGTAGTTGAGTGCTGATGTGGTATCACATGATTGGTTGCTTTTTAGATCAAAAGCATACTTTGTGTTTAATTATGGGTAGTCAAATCACAACTATTGGACATTATATAAACGACTATTGGGTATTATATTCACGATTGGGTGCACGACTATTGGACCCCGCACGACTATTGGGCCCTCTCCCCTATGTATTTTGCTAATAGCTACTTAAGATGTTTCATGTTTTGTTGTATTACTACCTTCTTCCTATGTATGATGTATATTCTTAAATAATAGTTTCCCCTTTCTAACCATTTGAATGTGAAAAGGGAATAAAAATTATAAAATGGAATCAAAAGGTGAGTGTCTAAATATGAAAAATTAACTTTTGACTTTTTGTATGTAACTACATGTAAAATTGTGTCTAGATGACACTACCAATCAATAAAATAGGGTATATATTCTACATTATTTATCTATTAAAATACAACACAAAATAATGTAAAAACTACCATAAATATTTTTGTTGTGAAAACAAGTTCACTTGGAAAGTCAACATAAGAATAAATTTTTCATAAAAAATAATTTAAAGGAGAACATAATAAAATTATATAAAATTTCTCATTGAAGTATATAAAAAATAACTTTTTTTCATTAAAGTATACACAAAATTATCTTCCATAGAAAAGTGGCCATAAAAGAGAAGAATGTAAATTAACAATTTTTTTAATATAGTTTAATTATAATTTGTTAATAAAAATGAATCTTGAGATTAGGGAAGTGTAAATGTTGATAGTGAACTTGATAGGAGCCAAGGATCACTTGCAACCAGGATAAAAATTTCACATAAGAGAGAATAAATGTAAATACTATATTGTCAAAGAATATTTAAAAAATACATACAAGGTGATATATTATCTACAACGAGACAAACCATTGTTTATATAGAAAAGGGGAGATGCAGGAAAATATAAGATTATGACATGTTTCTTAACCTTATGACTTGAGACACAAAAAATAAATGCCCCAAGTAAAATGTACTAAACTAATTTGTGAAATGTTCCTAACAGGAATTTGGATAGGTAAAAAAAACTAGTTGTAGTAACATAATGTATAATCTCCTATGATGATGGTAGATTCTTGACAAGGGACACTAAAGATGGTCCAAGAAACTGAATAATGTTACTTCCCTTAGAAAGAAATAAATTGAAAGGTGTATGCAAGATGCGTCCCTATTTTGGATATGAATATATGAGAGAAGAAAAAGGAAAATGTACAATATCTCTAAAATCTACTTAATGGACCCCATGTTGGTGCCCAAAGGTGCCACAATCAAATTAGGAGTCCCAAGACTAATTGATTAAAGTGACAATCTATAACCTTGTGAAAATGGATGTAGAATAAGATCCAAAGATGGAGATGACATCTCTAAATTTTGCAAATAATAAGAGAGTCTAAAGGTTCTCTCATGATAACTTAAAAAGATGATACAACTTCATAGGAGTTTTCATCAAAAAGGATATGAATGTCCTTAACGTTCATGTCCTCTAAATTTGCAATATAGAACCCAGAAAATAAACTTTAAATGTTCATTAAATATTCATTTGAATGAACTATATATAGAAGATTAATATGAAGATGATGTTGTTATCAATAATCACTAGAAGCCACTAATAAAGCAACACTAAACTATTATGAACAAATAGGTGATGAAGGAATGTCCTCAAATATGGACAGTGAATAAAATAGAGGAGGAGATGAAGCTATCTCAATAATAGCTATTATAAAAAGAGGGAGTACTAACCAAAGGTCTAAGTGTATGCTCATTAGAGTTATATTTATACCTTGGTGTCAATGGGTTAGAAAAAGGTTACAATTTATGGTGTGGATTATATATTAGTGTGGTGGAATATAGACCAAATAAAGTAAAATTTATGTACATACATACATACATATTTATATACTCATCATTACGATATAACATATAGTATAAACCATTATATATTGACTAGATTAATTTTTTATGTACAAACATTAGTCTCTCAATACTTCCCCTTTGTATTTAGTATTCTCTAAATGATATCACATCTCTCATTCACATTTATTCCATCTATGTTATCTCTTATATTTCCTTACATATTATCTTATGTCTCTTCTTTTATGTGTCTCTTATCTATGTTCTATACACGTGGCACACATATGTACAACTTTACACTTAGGTACATGTCCCTCTTCCTTTGTGTGTCTCTCTGGTCTTGATATAAGTTAGTTGTATGTGCCACATTTGGATTGTAGTGAATTTATCTACCTAAAACCTACTTGGAGTATTTTTTGAGTTTCAATATTTGTCACCCTAATAGTTTTTCACTATTGGAATCCATTAGGGTTCCCTTTCAAGTTTTTAACCTAATGCTAATGGTGTGGCTTTGTCTTTCCAATATCATATCCTAGCTAAACCCATGTCTTGTCTTTAAGACATGTTGTCTCTATCCTATAGTCATCAAAATAATGACTTGTATTATATACCATAGATGATAAGAGAATCTACCAAAAATATCTTTATTATGGTATAATGTTCTTGTAGATCACCATAAGGTGAGTAAGTGATGTCCCATTGGAGAATAGTGTACCATTGCAGTTAGATATGTCCACTCATTTTAGTTATCATTTATTCACCTATAATGATGGAGTCTATAATTTTAAAGGAAGTTGTCATTTGTAGCTATGCATCTACTAGAAGACCCATCAAATGTACCAACTATGAGCTAAACACCTCTTGTAGTTATTTCATCTATATTATTATTCTTTCCCATTTTTTTTGCACTTGGTATAATTAATTTTGTAGGGTTTATATTTGCACTCTAATAAATTCACATTCAAGTCCTATGTTATATTATAAGAGGTTTAGGATTGCATTCTTTGATATTCTAATTTATTTAACTGTATTTTTCTCTTTTTCATTCCAACCACCATGTGTGCATGAAAATATGCTCAAGTGAACAATAATAGAAATTAAAATTGAATTAAAAAAATATGTAAACAGTTGGATTAGGAAAATGAAATCAAAATAAACATAGAACACAATGAAAATATACTATGCTAGAATCCATGTTGTGTATATTTTCCCATGCAGTTAGTTCAATGTGTGCTCATTCAAAATTTTGGTAGCATAATGACACTTTCTTGCAAAGGTGAGTGACAAAAATGGGTAACTATTAGAATGATATATAGATTTTGGGATGGATAGGAATAAAGAGAGATTAGAAGATGGGGATTAAGGGTGGAGGTTGAGTGTGATCTCTCAACTCATGGAATTGTGCCAAGTGTTACAAGGACAATGAATGAGAGGGGAGATGGTACTTGGATGGTACCTTTGAAAGATTTTCCATAATGGAAATTCTTGTCCAAGGGGACAAGATGGGGGGAATAAAGGAATTTATAATTTATTTAAGCACTTTTGGAAGAAAAACCCATGTGTCCAAGGACATGGGGTCTTTTCCAAAAGGGGAAGGATTTATGAAGGGAGAACAAAAGTGGGTGATGACTAAATGAAAATGAGTTGAATCCCCTTAGTCAAGTACTATGTGTGTGCACAAGATTAGTGAGTGGATTAGGGGTTAATAAAAAGTGATGGAGTATGTGACATGTGAAGAAAAAAATTAAATAAATATATAATTATTTATTTAATTTTTTGGAAGCAAGGGAGGGGTAAGGATTGGTGTAGATAAATAATTAAAATTAATTATTTACCTTAGGCTAAGACTTAGGAAAATAGTACAAAATAGATTAGGATGACAATGGAGATAGAGAATATTAATTAAGTAATGAAACATTATTTACTTAACCAAGAGGATTAGGAATAGGATGAATTAAGGTAAAATTGATCATATATAATGATCAATTTTAGGTTTTTATAGTTTCCCCTCTCTAAAATATTGTTAGAATAATGTTATTTCAAAAATAAAAATAGCCCACACAAAGAAAATAAGATGAAGATGATGCCTTGGTATGGAGGGGATAGAAGAAATATAGATGGGATGGTGATGCACCCTTGAGAGGGTAGGTAGGAACAAGGGGCCTAGGTGGCCTCTCAAAAGGATAAAACAATGGGAAAAATAGATAGAGAACAAAAATAGAGGATGTAAAGAGGAAAATAATGGAAAAAAAGATAAGAGAAAGGAATGAGAGTAGGAAACACAATTAGGGAGGGTGAATCATTAGTAATTAGGGGTGAGTTACTTATCATTTTGGCCCTAGTGACTAGTGATTTGGGGAGGAGAGAAAAAAAGGAGTGAAGTGACAATAGAAAATGTACCTAATGTGGAGCACTAAGAAAAATGAGTGAGGGAACAAAAGTGGAGAGTAAATGCATGACCTCGAGTATGTGATTTAAAACTTGGGTTTATGTAGATTCAATTGCAATAAATTCTAGGAGGAAAAAACATGTGGAAAACTCATTGACTGTGATTTGGAAATCTGACATCATTTAGGAGAATGCACTAGAAATGAGGTGAATGTGGAATAGAAAGGTGAATATGTAGTTTTTAAGGAAAAATAACATAAAATGGAGAGAATGGGTGGGAAAAAAGGTGAATTATTTATAAATTGGTGAATGTTCCAAAGAATTGGAAAATAGGAGAGAAAAAAGGGTGAATATGTCAGTGGAAAATGCATGAAGAATGAAGAGAATGTGCTAGAAAGGAGTGAATGCAATCTAGTTTTGGATGAATCCACCTAAGGGTGGAGGAGAGGGAGAAAGGAAAAATAACTCAATCAACAAGTGAATTTTCCTAGGTTGGATAGAGAAAAATAGGCTAAGGATAAGAAGAAAATTTTGGATTATGATAAAAAGGCTAACAAGTGGTTAGGATGTGTAGGTGAGATTATTGCCCATGGTGACTCAAGAGAGGCAATCGGTGGTACTACAACTGGAAAAGCAATTTCAAGAGATATATTGGGATGTTTTGAGAGCCTTTAGATTGTACTACATGGTGCAAACACCCAAAATTTATACATCCAGGGCCTTACTAATACCATTAGCAGAGCGACGGAGGAGTGAGATGAGAATCTTCCATATCTTGATTGGGGAGATGATGCCAACTTTGGAGGAACTATGTAGGATCAAGTATAGGTTCCCATCAGGGGAGAAAGGAATATAACTTTAGCTAATCCATGAATGTCCTATTGAAACAATTGGTTGGATGAGTAGATGTTTCAGTGGGAGGGAGACAACTATATCTAGATAGATGTGGGTAGATAGTGTTAAGGATTGCACTATAATTGGAATATTTTTTTAGAAATATACAAATTTGGAAAAGAGTGAGAGGATTTTCATGCTCATATTATCATATTGTGATGTAGTTATGGTTGAGTATATAGGTAGAGTTTTGCATGGGGCACATGCATATTAGCCCTCTTTTATAGGGATATGCAGGTAGTTTATTGCAAGAGTGGGAGGAGTATCAACACTACTACAAGTGTAGGGATGGGAGCACATTATGATGTGTTGATCCATTAGTGATAGGGTGGGTAGGAATACAAAGGAGTGAGTAGCATATAGTTGGGGAGGTGGGTTGTGATACAAAGAGATAAGGGGATGGGGCACTGGTGGAGGAAATTGGACAATATTTAGAAGGGGGATATAATATGGATACCATAATGTATGAAGGGGGGGTGGAAAGAGGATCGACTGGTGGAGCACCAAATTTTTACACCTTGCTACCTAATAGGGAGATATAAATACCTCACGAGATGTATAGGCCAGATAGGATGACCTGACAGTTTGGGATTGCACATGATATTACACCGGGGTCACATATGTTTGAGCAACTATTGAGGGAGGTTGGAGAGTGGAGGCTATAGGTGGAAAAAGCGACAACAATATATGATTGGTGATGGTTATAATAGATAGTGTGGGATATGCATGGGTGTGTTGATGATATATGCATGATAAAAAAATATACAAAATTGTGGGGGAGACACCAACTAGAGTGGTTTACAAATAGGAAGGGAGAAACAATGGTGGGGAGGATCCAAATAGTTGTAGCTAATATCCAGATAAGGAGAGGAGGGAGAGGTTGTGAGGGAGCACAAGTAGGAGTTGTGATAGGCTAAGGAGGGAGATCCAAAGGGGGCTAGAGGAAGAGCTAGTGGGAAGGGGATAGGGAGAGGAGAGGAGAAGGGAGAAGATATAATAGAGGAGATAGTGGAGGAGGAAGTGACAACTAGAAGTAGTAGTAACAACTTAGGATCTTTGAGCTCTTCCCACTTAGACAATATGGATGTGGATGAGGGAGGAGTTGTAGGAGGGGATAATGGATCAAAGGAAGATAATGTACATGTAGCACCATAGGTACATGTGCCAACATAGATTGGAGTAGATGGAGAGGTTAGAGAAGTTCAGAGTTGGTTTGGAGAAGAGGTTGACATGGACTTTGAGCTAGGTACATGCATTACAAACTAGGATAGATAGGATGCAAGAAAAGATGGATGTAATGACAATGGAGAGGAATTGCATTAAATTTTCTCATGATCCTTGGGACCTAGAGAGAAGGAAAATAATAATGAAGAGCACCATATTGAGGTAGGATAAGTATGTAGCTAGGGGGATTGTTGAGATAGTGATGTAGTTGGCATTGGTGACTAGCAAGACCACCGACTATAGGATGTTGTATGAGAAGTTTGTCCCAATAGATTAGTGGGCACCCAACTTATTAGAGAGGAGCTAGTCAAGGAGTTCATGATCAACACCTATGAGATCTAGATCAATAAGGATATGGTTAGTGATGGGGCTACCACCACCACCAATATCCCTAGGACACTTAGAGGGGGACAATTTTGACCCATTTTTTATTAATGAATTTGATGATATATTGATGTATATTTTAGGAGCATGATGATATGATGTATTTGATTATATGGACACCCACATGATGGAAATTATGAATATTTTAATTATTTTTTGATATATATGGATGAGTGATGATTTTCTTTGCATGGATGTTTATGTGAATAGTATGTGATGGTGAATGTGATTTATTATGATATTGATTGTGGTGATGTAGAATATGGATGTGTATGATGGATATGACATGCATATATATGTTGCTAATATGTGTGATTCAGGATTTATATGGCTATATGGTTTTGATGATTATTCTTATATATGCATGATATATGATGTGATGTATGGATGCATGATGAATTTTTTAGATAATTTTCTAACTAAAAATCAATTTAAAATGAACCTAGTGAAATGAAAATAATAATTGATCATTGTGGAAAATATGCTTAGACTAACAAATCTAAACACCTAATATTAAATCTAAATGATAATGTGATGATGAAATGAGATGGAAAAGATGCTTAGACTAAAAAATATCAACAATTTAAATGAATCTAAATGATAATTAAAATAGATATAGATTATTTTTATCTATAGATGATTAGGATGGATGCAAATTATTAAGCCATAATATAATTTTTGTAAGGATAAAACTAGCACAAGATGGGAATATATAATAAGACATACATGCACATAAAATTCATGATTAAGGGGGACAAGGGAAACATGTGGATTAGATATATGGGGGAATGAAAATAAATAGGATGATTAGATTTGAAATATGTAGGATAAATAGATAGGGGAATTTGAAAGTGCCAAATTAAAACTACCATGCAGTGAGTGCTTAGTTTGATAAATAGCATGGGATACTATGCAACAAGGTATTAGGAAATAGGGTGACTTCATACAACATGAATATTACTGACTTAAGAAATAAGCTTAGTCCAAAAACCACAAATAGAAGGAATTCCCCAATGTAACATGAGGTCACGAAGGACCTTGGTAGAAAAAATGTGCGATAAACCATAAAAATACAACACACAAAAGAAAATAATTTCCCCTAGCTTCACCATTCAAATCACAATATGATATGATGGATGGTGGTGACCTTGAGTAGGTAAAGTAAGAATCTAAAAAAGAGAAAAAAATATCTAAAAGCACCAATGAAAGAAAAAGAGCATTGAACCTTTTTCCATAAGGATTGTGGATGGGGTAGATGTGGGTTGATGTGAGGAGTGATATATATCCTATGAAGTCCAATGATGGATGAGTAGGACTAGGATTTCTATGATAAGAGACAATCAAGATACTCAATACCCAAAGGGGCTAAGGGATTTTGTTGAAGGACTAGATTATAATGGGTTATTGATGACACAAAAAAGAGAAGGATGAGACTTGACGACATGTATATTCAAATATGAACATAGATAATACTATTTACAAGATACAATATTTATAAGGGATGTCGTGATGTCTTGGTTTAAAATGAGTTAATTATCATGATCATGTATAAGTTATCAAGATGCATTAACAAAACTATACATGAAACTCAATAGTGGGATAGTTATCCAAATCATTAAGAGATAAATTGGGAATTAATAATATCCAGATAAGTGAGTGATGAGGAATATGGATGGAAATTGATAGTGGGGTAGATAGATAACAAATGGGTGCAATAATTGGATAACACAAAGGCAAGATGGGGATAAATAGGATAATGAAACTATATCACAACACATGACACATGTTTTCTAGGTTTTCATCATGGTAATTTTTCAAGGTGCCATAAAAAGAGGTTTTCACCATATGATGGATTATTTCTCTTTACTATTTTATTTTTCTAGATTATTCAATTTTTAATTTTTTTTAATTTTTGATTTTTAACATTTTTGTAAGTGGGATACTGGATAGATTTAAGAATAGACCTACTTGAGGTGGGTGATCTATTGAGTTTTTCATCTAAATATTATCCTTGTAGAGTTTCCAACTAATATTCCCCTAATCCATATTTAATTGTGATCACATAGGGACCCAACTAATTAGGATCAAACTTGACTTTATTTTTTCTATATGCAAGGTAGTTTTGATCATCATTTAAGATAAGGTCACCAATTTAAAAATTTCTTGGCTTGATCTTCTTGTTGTAGCTTCTAATAATTTGGTTCTAATAGGTCTGAATATGATTGATGATATTGAGGTTCCACTCATCTAAGAGCTCTAGCTAATGCAAATGGGCAACCCTATAATCCACATAATTGATAATAATTTTAAGTGAGATATAAAATAATGGGATTTCAAACTTGATTGGTAAAATGGATTATGCACCAAAGATAAGGGAGTGATATGTGGATCCAATGGGTGTGAAAGTGGACTTACTATAAATCCATAAGTTGGGATTTAGGTGGAGGTGCAAAACATGACCAATTTTATTAACAATTTTCTTTAGTATTTTGAGAAATTTTTTGCTAGTTTCCTTGGCTTGGTCATGCCTTGTGGGTAGTATGGAGTAGACCATTAGTGTTAGATATAAATTTTTTCACAAACATTGAAAAAATATTGATTTTAAAAAAGGTATACCATTGTTTGTGATGATGGAGGAAGGGATACCATAATTATAGATGATATGATAAAGGAAAATTTTGGATATTTGAATATTGGTAATGAGGGTGAGAGAAATGGATTTGAACTAATTTATAAAGTTCTTAGTGGTGGTGAAGATGAACTTATGGCAATTAGATGAAGAGGGATGTATCTTACCAAATAAATCAAGACCCCATTGAGAAAAGGACCAAGGATATGTGATGGGTTGTAATACTTGTGATGACATGTGAATGTGATGCCCATGCTACTAACATGACAAACATCTCTTAACATATTGATAGGCATCATGCTTTATGGTGGGCCAATAGTATCATATTCATATAAGCTTCTTTGTTAGGACCATTCCACTAGTGCAAGCCCCAAAAATAGCATCAATGAACTGACATCTATGACTATCATGCAACATGTCTAAAAAGGATCCAATGGTTTCTATGGCATCTACAACTTTGTTTCTCAAGTGAGGAAATTTCTTAAATTAGATGTGTATAAAATACTTCTTGAAGCTATTAACCATTAATTTATAAGAGTGGACCTTATCATCCTTAGTTTGGTATTCATTATTGACCTATTTTATGACAAGTTGTGTCTCCATAAATTATAATTAGGAAATAATCCATTAGAAAACTATATTCAAACTAGTGATTAAGGCCTCATATTCTACAATGTTATTTGTGCATGGGAATGCCAATCTAAAAGCCTTGATGATGAAGTCACCTTATCAGGTGATGAAGAGGATACCTACACTAGAACTACAATGTGTGTATGATCCATTAAATTAGGCTTATGGATCATAAAGATGAACTCATCTAGAAAATCAAGCACCAAAAGATGTGTGTCTATGAGAGGAGCCTAAAATAGTTGGTCTATTACCATTTGACCCTTGATAGGATTTTGATACACATAGTCAATGTTAAACTTGTATACACCTAAAATTGGTCAAGACATTTAATTAGTTAAATACTAGCTATTTAATTAATATTTCAACTACTTATAAATAAATTCTCAATTTATTTATATAGTTTGAATATCTTCTAAATTCTCCAAATCTAAAATCACATTCCTCTAATTTAATTAAATAAATGAATTTCTAAAGTTTTATTTATTTAATTAATTCTCACTAATCCCAAATTTGAAATTCAAGCACATGTCTACAACTTTTCATGCAACCTCACCAAGGTCACATGAAATTAAATAATTCTAATTTTTAATTAGAATTATCTTCAACAAATTTTTAAACATTTAGTCTTTTTCTCACACACTTTATTCCTCCATCCATTTGGAATGTTGTCTTTGGTCAAGGGATTCCTTCATCCATTTGGCATGTTGTCTTTGGTCAAGGACACATTCTTCTTGATTCTCTCCATCTCCACTGTCCATCCCTCTTGTTTGAATATGGACCGTCGATCATTGCCACATCACAAGATGCATGGAAAATCCTATAAATACAACCCTTTGCCATAGTATTTTACATCCCACATTTGAGTAGAGCTATTATGCAGGAATATATTTTGAAGCATTGGAGCATTTGGAGTCTTATAACATTGTTTAGCATTTTAACAAGTTTGCAAATGTCTAGCATCATGTTAACTTAGAACCATATTTTTGCTTTATAGTTGCATTTTATATCATGCTTTGATTTATAGTTTCATTTTAGTTTATCATATTCATAGTTTATATTTGAGCATATGCAGAATCATCCTAGCTTCATACCATAGCATTAACATTGTATCATCTAACATCATTATCCATTTGTCAAATATCTTCATTATCATAGCATCATGACAATTATCACATAGTTGCATGTAGGAACTTAGTTTTCTTGCATTTTGAATAGAATCTCACCTCTCAAGTTGTCATTTTAACAACCATAATGCACATATGAAATCTGAGAGCCAAATGGTTTAATAAATCCTTGTGATTAGAGAACAATGGAATATTTTTGAAGATTTGTTTAATTGCAATTTAGAGTAGTTCTTTGATTCAAATCTTTCATGTAATACATCTCATTGGTGTTTGTTTTGATTTACTAAATTTCCCACATTTCAGCACACATAAATTGGTGCCCACTATGGGGCTAGACCCCATTTTTAACAATTTTTTGGAAAAGTTTTTTTAATAGGTTGGATGTGACATTTTATCACAACTGAGAGTTCTTTCAGCACATCTGACAAATCTTTTAGCGCATACGACTTTTTTTTCGACACATACGACAACTCTTTCAGCACATACAAGGTTTGTTACAGCACATCCAATATTTCTTTTGATGCATACATCAACTATCTTAGTGCATACATGGAGTCTTTCAACACTATCAGTCAATACTTTAGTGCATCCATTAGTTCTTTTAGTGCATTAATTAGTTCTTCTAGCACATACATGAGTTATTTTAGCACATAGAGTATGTTGTTTTAGCGCATTGGAATAATATTTTAGCACATTGGATGACTATTTTAGTGCATTTGTTTAAGTTTGCAAAATCTTAAAATGTCGAGAACTAATTGTTGTTTTCTGCTTGTAGGTGGGTGATATGCCAGTCAAAGACAAACTTATGCAACTACTAATGATTTATGTAGGGCTTGGAGTTATTTGAATGCTTTCTTTTGATTAAGATAGGCATCTAGCTTAATTAAAAGGTTAAAGAACACAATGTTTTCTATGCTTGATAGATGGTAGGCATATGCTCTCCCCTTAACTAGGTGACCAAAAAGCCAGACCCATTCATTTTTTATTTTTTTAATCCATAGAGGGCCTTCCTTGTGGGAAAAAGTAATCACCCAAGGGAATGACCCAACTGGGATATAAATGTGGGTACTTGAGGAGAGTTTAAGTATCATGAGGATTGTTTCGACAAGAAGGGAAACAATGGTCTCTTGCCAAATGGATGATCCCCCATGAAAAAAATGCCTATACTAGAACCCTTTTTTATAACAAGCCAAAATTCTTATTATATTTACTGGTGCAAAAGTTCTAACCTTTGAATCCATCCCACATTTTTGTGGCTTTTAGTACAGATGAGAAGTATGCCATGGGAGATTCATGGGTACTGAAGCTTTTCTTCCTTGTAGAAGTAAGTATCGTGGAAGGGAGCCAGTGGGGTTAAGCTTCTAATCATCTGCTAAAAGTAGGCACAACTGGAGTAAAATCCAAGTGGGAATCCAGTAAATATTGTCCTACACAGCCTTAGGATTGTACATGTTTGATGTGTTTTACCAATCTCTTTTAAAAAAAAATTCAAAAAAAAAATCACACATTAGAAGTGAAAACCTTGATTCAGAAAACATCCTTTGAAATAACCAATTCTCTAACTAGAAAATCAAAAAAATCAAACAAACTTGCAAGAAATTTTGAGATTTTCCCAATTCAACACATCCACTGCTTGTTTTGGAGCATTTACACCATTCTCCAGCACATCCATTTACTGTTAAATAATACATCCACTATATCTTCCAATGCATCCATTGCCTTTAGTAGTGCATTCACCCATTATTGCAGCGCATCCACCCAATACTTTAGCACATTCAAGCTATTTTGTAGCACGTCCAACCAATCCTGTAATGCATTCAAGCTATTATGTAGCACATCCAACCAATCCTATAGTGCATTCAAGCCTTTCTATGGCACATTCAATCCATTCTATAGTGCATCTAGGCTATCTTCCAGTGCATTTGTGCAATATTTTAGCACATCCAGACTCTGTTTTAGCTCATCCATTAAATGCAAAACCCGAGAGTTAAATTTATCCCTTGTCTCACAGTTTGAACTAGAATTCAAAATCTTTCTCAGCTTGAAATCATTCCTCAGGTACCACAGAGTATAAACCTATTAAAACTAACCTTTACAAGTGGAATTCTCCAATCTAAACCAATATCTAACATCTTAAAGTTCCTAAACATAAAACCATCATGGCTGAGGTTGAAGGAAATTATTTTCACAGATTCCACCAAACTGAAATAGATGAGGATCAATTGAATGCTTTAGCTCATCAAATGAAAAACCTTCAACAAAAAATCTTGGATATGCAAAGGGAAACAACCATAGAAAGATATTTTTTGTCAGCTATCTATTCTTATCCATCAAACAGAAATACAAACTTGATACCTTCTTCACCAAAAACTCCATCATCTAAGTTCAATTTCTTTGAATTTTTGAAAAAGTTAAATGAGAAGCCCAAATCTTAGTCCTCAAACACAAATGATATTGAATAATATTACCATGTCATTCATCTATCTTCATCTCCCATAAGGGTATGTGCAAGATCATGATGGGCCAAAAAGTGGCAATATGATGGTTATGTGGCTGATGACTCTTTTTTTACCCAAAATTGATGAAACAAAAAGGATTTTTAAAGGAGATTCTCAACTTTCCACTAATATAAATTATGATTTACTTTGAATTTAATAAATAATTATTATTCATTTTCTATTTGAATTATGACTAAAGTCTTGATTGATAGGTTGATTGAAAAGCATCTATAACTTTCAAACGGTATCACATTTTTTGAATCTGAAACATTTGTCACGTTCTATGCTTCACATACTATAGGATTAAAAAAAAAAAATCATGAATTTTTGACCAAGTTAAGGTGGTTAGACATATGAGTTTTTATATTGTTAAAAATTATAATAAAAAAATCATAATTAATTATTTACTTGGGAAAAAATTATAAAAATATGCATCACATCGAGACATGAGTCCTCTACTTATATCTAAAATATTATAAAAAAATATTATCATTTTATTGTGGTTAGGGTGGTTAGACAGACACCTACTTATTTTTTCCCTGAAATTTAAGTACTCTGCATTGAAATTTCTAATTTTCAAATATTTTTTATAAAATAAACCTAGTAGTTTAGAAACTACATTCAATTTGCTACAGATTATATTCTTACACATTTTTGAAATAATATAGATAAATTATTCAAAATTTTACGTCAAGTTGCCTAACTTTGATTTTTTTTGAATTTTTTGCCACTTAAGGGCCTACTTTTCCATGATGATCCTACACATACCCATAAGTCAAAATAAATCTCAGGATTCTTTCATCCAAGTTAATGATTCCATCCAACCACCTTCTTCTATCATATCTTCTATATCCAATGATTCATCTCAACCTCTTAGTCCAAACCATGTTGTCATAGACTCCTCTACACCTCAAGATCAAAACATGATTTCCACTTCATCCAATGATACCAAAATTCCATGAGTTCTTGCAATCTTTGACCAAGACTGATTCTCTCAAAAATTCTATGATGATCCCCTCCTTTCATTTTTCATCCACGATGACTCCTTTCCATCTCAAGAGAAAAG
This sequence comes from Sequoia sempervirens, assembly GCA_007258455.2. Lineage (NCBI taxonomy): Eukaryota > Viridiplantae > Streptophyta > Pinopsida > Cupressales > Cupressaceae > Sequoia > Sequoia sempervirens. Next base: position 1,031,658,055 of record VDFB02281492.1, read on the forward strand.
TATCCTTTTGAGTTCTTCTTCCACCCCATATAATGAATTCATAGTACCATCTCATGATTCCATTGCATCCTAGGAGCATGATAATTCTTCCATCCTATCTAATGATGTCTTATCACCTGATGATCAAGATATTATTTCTACAAAATCTCATGATTCCCTTCCTCATCAAGATCAAGATATGCTTCCATTTGAGGATATCCCTTCATTTCATGAGGATGTTCATCCTTCTCAAGATCAAGATATGCCTTTCACATCACTACATGATGATTCCACACCTAATAAAGAGCAAGCTACTCCATCTCTTATGCCTCATGATCATTTTCCAAGTCAAGATCAAAGTACCCCATCATCCCCATGTCAAGATCCTATCACACCTATACTAGACATCCATGAACCCCACACCTACAAATTGGGATCATCCACCTTTATCCAATCTGGCTTACTTCCAACACCTATCCTTTCATCTATATCATATCCTCCCCAAAATGGACTCACATCTTGTTTCAAAAACAACACATATCCCATTGGTAAATGGATGTGTCAAAGTATGAACTTCAAAGGAAAATGATTAGGCATTCATGAACAAGGTATCTTGGAACCCCTTTCTATCTAACAAAATCCATATTATCATAGCCTTGTTTATATACCTAAGTGTCCTAGTCCATCAAACCTACCATCTATCCTAGGTTCTCATCCTAGCTCATAAAGCCTTCCATTTATCCTAGGTCCTCATCCTAGTCCATCAAACCTTCCATCTATCCTAGGTCCATATTCTATTCCTCAAGAACAACAAAGGCACACATCCTTGATGCCCTTACAAAATTCTACCTACACTCACTCATCCATAATACCTCCATACCATTCATCTCAATCCACCCCTCCCATTTCTCTTGGAAGAAATTTGGTTGCAAAATGTCAAAAGCTTCTATATCAAAATCCACAAGTGTCAAAGGATCAACATGTCTCCTCGAAGAGGCATGCAAAAATAAAAGAAAATTTGATCTAAAATCAAAGGAAAAATAAAAAAGGCCATAAAGGCCTATTAAAGCAAAAATAAAAATTTCAAAGACCACAAAGGTCCATAAATCAAAAGAAATTTTCAAAAGGCAACAAAGGCCCATCAAAGAAAAAAGAAAAAATTCCAAGGCCACAAAGGCCCATAAAGCAAAAAGAAAAATCTCAAAGGCCACAAAGGCCCACAAAGCAAAAATCAAAGTCAAAAGTCATGTGGATTCCTAAAAGTCTCATAGAAGCAATAAAATCTAAATTGGCATCCAAATTTGTTGATCGAAAAGCTTCCTCCAATCCTCCATCTAAAAACCTCTCACCTTCCAAATCCATTTTTCCTCCATCACTCCATCACCCTTCAAGGTGTGTTCCAATGTTGAACTTTCAATCCTTCCTATCTATCTATCAGAAAGCCTTCCCACCTCCTATACATTACCCAACATTCATCCCCCATTATTCTCCTTTAATCCAAACCTTTGGATAAGTCCTTAGTTCTTCCATCATACCTTTAATAGGATAACATTTATGAGTCTAATTCCCATTTACCATGGTTTATTAAAGGGATATTTGGTCGTGGAACTTGATGCTTAAGTCCTTCCTCCATCTCCCTATCATCCATATCCTATTTTCCATATTCCTCTTGCACTCTACACTTGAGGGAGCAAGTTTCATCCATCTTATCATTCCTTACATTTCCACCTTTGATCTTGACAAAGTTAAGGATCTCCTTGAACATCATATATCTTATCCTATTCGCTTTGTCCATATCTTTTGTATCATATCCTTTTCCTTATCCATATTTCATCATTCTTTATATATACATCCTTTCTTCCTTTCCTTGGTCTTGATGAGGAATAGGGGCAAAATACTTGGGCATTATGACCGTATCTTATCTAGTTGATTTTGATCATCCCATTCATTATCCTTATCCTTGCATTCTCCCATTCCATATCTTCTAGCTTATCGAAATTCATCTCCCATCTTTCTTTTCTTTGTTCTTGATGAGATTAGGGGAAAAATTGGTCATCTCATGCCATCTCAAAAGCCCTAAAAAAATACAAAAACATCAGAAAATGTCTTGAAAAAAATGGTTGCCTTGACAAAAAGCTAGCAAACAGACATCTTGGTAACAACAAAAAAATAAAAAAAGATCAAAAATACAAAAAAAAAAGAAAGAAAGAGAAAAATACCAAGAAAAAGTGAAAAAATGAAAACAAATCATAAAATCTTAAAAAGTGCAATAAAAACAAGTAGTGAAAACCTGGTAACAGGTGCTATTTGTGATAGGCTATATTTTCCATCTATTTGAGCATGTTGACCATTCACTTTCACCATCTATCTACCAATTAGTGGAAAGCTTCATGTACATATCCTGGCATCACGGTCGTGTCTCACCCTAAATTGGGGGAAAAATCCTAAACTCATTAGGGGCAATAATATTTGAGCTTAAACCAATAGACAAACAACACTAGTACAACACAACCCAAAACAATGATCATAGTGCAACTCAACATTGAACATCAAATCACACAAACATGAACGTGCATCAACCATCCATATCAAACAACTAAATCAAACAACTAAATCAATCAAACCAAAGCACACTTAAAATGGATGATGTTCCTTCTAAATCATGGCTTTATCACTGTGGCATTGATGTTCAACCATTGAACTTTGATTTTTGTTATCATATCTCTGGAGCAACTCGATGATGTATTGAACTAGAGGAGCCAAGAAGGAGTATGATTTTTCTTTGTCTATTGTTTGTGATTTGATCATTATTATTGTTTAAATTGTCACGAGACATGCTCTACAAAGTATCACTAATGACATTCTAAATTTGCATAGGAAAATGGTTAACTCTTGTCTATTTACACAAACAATACTCAAGTCATCTCAATTTAATTATAATTATATGCTTGTGTTAACTTGCAATATCAAAAATCATGGAAGTAGTACTCAGGTCATCATGGTCTAAATATACCATCGATGTTTGTACACACTTTCAACATTTTAAAGGCTCAATGATGATAAAAAGCACAACAAATCAGTTGTTATGAATGAAAACATTTGCATATTAGATCTACATGGTTAAGTTAAATTGCATCCATGTTAGCTTGCATATGTATTTATAGGGTTTCCAAAGCTACAACAATTTTGTAACAATGTTATCTTTGACTCTAATGGATTGAGTACACTTGAAATTACCAAAAACACATCATTCTCATATAGAAAACACATTAGTTGCATCATCATTTGCATGCATTAGAAAGCATTCTCATATCATTCATCCATCCATGCATCACATCATAATATTTGCATCAGAAAACACAAAATGATGTGCATCACATCTCATTTACATAATCAAAATCATTTCATATAGTTGCATTAAGAAAGTGGTCCACTAAGCTTAAATGAGTGAGTCTCTTCAGATTTCCAAGAAAGTTGGGAAATATGTTAGGTTTTGTGAAGCTTAATCTAACAAATAATCAATTCATGACAACCTTCCCACAACGCTTGGAAGTTGGATTGATTCACTCATTTAAGCTTAAGACCCTATAATTTTGGAATTCTTGCAAGCTCAATTAAGCATAATCATTTTCATCACATAATCATAATTCTTCTTACAAAACATCATCCATACGTCATTCCATCATCATTACATCCATACATAATCTATATAAACATCACAATATCATCACACATCATCTACATAATCGAAATCCATCTCACATAGCATAGGCATCATCCATAAAGCATATACAATCATCATTGCATGCATTATCATATCATCATTAGGGTATGTGCAAGATCATTATGGAAAAAGAAGGCCCTTAAGTGGCGAAAAATTCATAAAAAATAGAGTTAGGCAACTTGACATAAAAATTTGAATAAGTTATCTATATTATTTCAAAAATATGTAACAATAGAATATGTAGCAAATTGAATGTAGTTTCTAAACTACTAGGTTTATTTAAAAATATATATCTATTTGGTGAAAATTTGAAATTTCAATGTAGTAGCACTTACATTTTAGGGAAAAAATAAGAAGTAGGTGTCGGTTTAACCACCCTAACCACAATAAAATGATAATATTTTTTATAAGATTTTAGATATAAGTAGAGGACACATGTCTCGATGTGATGCATATTTTTTGTAATTTTTTTCTAAGTAAATAATTAATTATGAATTTTTTATTACAACTTTTAAAAAATATAAAAACTCGTATGTCTAACCACCTTAACTTGGTCAAAACTTCATGAAATTCTTTTTTTAAAAATCCTATAGTATGCAAAGCATTGAATGTGACACATGTTTCGGATTCAAAAAATGTGATATCATTTGAAATCTATAAATGTTTTTCAATCAGTCTATCAATCAAGACTTTAGTTGTAATTCAAATAAAAAAAGAATAATAATTATTTATTAAATTCAAAGTAAAGCATAATTTATATTGGTGGAAAGATGAGAATCTCGTTTAAAAACCTTTTTCATTTCATCAATTTTGGGTAAAAAAAGAAGTCATAAGCCACATACCCTACACATACCCATCATATCGCCACTTTTTGGCCCATCATGATCGTGCACATACCCATTACATACATCACATAATCATCATCGCATGCATTATCATATCATCATTACATACATCCCATAATCATCATCACATAAGAATCATCATATAAACATCATAAACACATAAGAACTAAGTACCATCACATTATCATACATTCATCCATTCATCACATCATCTATTTGCATGAGAAAAGTACAAAAACATAAAATGCATCATATTTCATTAGCATAATAGGATCCATCACATACATCATTCATAAAGCATCGTAGAATCATAACATATCAATTGTATCATCATTTGCATCCATAGCATATCATATCATCATATAGCGTAAATAATAGAAATTAAATTCATCCATAGTGTAGTGCCCCTCCGTTTTGGTTGTCTTTGAGTTTTGAGAAAGTTCGTTTGGTTAAATTGTGTTGTCTCTTTGTGTCATGATTATATTGTTAAATTGGATTTGAATTGTGTGATAAAGTAAATATTAGGGTTAGCCTTGAGTAATCAATTTAAATTGATTTACAAGGAAAAATTAATTGGGAATAATTAAATGTATTATGAAAAGATGTTATATGTATTTTAATTATTAATTATTTTAACCAATGAGATTAAATGTTTAACGATAATGAAACAAATAAAGATAAAAAAAATTATTAGTTTTAATTGATTATGGAAAGTGCTATAATTTTTATAAAATTAAATTAATTATTAAATAGACTAAGGTTATGAAATTTAAGGGAGGTGGTTGTTAATATATAAGTAAAATTAAATTACTTTGTTAAAAATTAAATGTTCTATTAAATAATAAAATTAAACTGTATTATTTTAAATTATATTGTAATAAATTATTAGTGAAGGTAACTACTTAAAGATGGAAGAATAATGTAATTTTTAAATAAATGAAAAGAACCTTTGATGCTTCATGTGTATGGAAAATGCTTCTCAAATCTGTGCACCTGTCTTCTAGCATGAAACTGACTTAACACTTGTCAGTTTCATTTGCTTGAAACTTTTCCTAAAGCCTTTTTACCAAAGGCAACGGGCATACACTGAAAGGGGGAGCATTTGACGAGAACACATTTCTTAGAGATATTTTGTCGAATAGATCACAAGCCTTGTCTATGCTTCAACATTTTGCATACATGTCTAACCCAACATTTCCATCCCCGATTTTTCACAAAATCTCACCCCCCCTTACCATTATGCGGGATGGATGTCTATACCCAGTTTTAGAAGCTCCCATTTGTGTACAGGCAAGAAGGATGCTAGCGAAGGCTGTGGAGTCAGGTTTTGCACATGCCAATTGCATTTGCTTTAAGGTTTCTAAATCCTTTACCACAAATCCATTTAGCGCACATCTTGTAATTATGGCATTTCCATATTTTGCATGCATGGTTGGCGTGGAGGAAAGTTGGGGAGGTTGTGAAACCTGCCCTTACACCTGCCAACTGCACTTGTTTTATTAAAAAAAAAAGAGATTGGAATTTGGAAAGGAGGAAAATATTATTCAATGAGGAGTATGCCAAGAAAAGGAAAGGTAGAGGACAATCTACATATTTCATCAAATCACGAGCAATGAGAATAGGATCTTTGACCTCCCTTTAAGGGCATTTTAGAGGTATGATAAATAGTTTCATAGGCTCAAAGTTATTGTGAAGCAGAAATAAGAATCTTGGAAGATAAGCATGTTTAAATCCTCCTTTGTTGATTATTGGATTATTCAAACATATATTCTCCATTGAAGATTCACATTAAATAAAATAGGATCATTTTGGGGCAACTGGGTAGTATTTAGAATTTGATTTATTTAATTTCTTTTATAGAAAACCTTTTCAGTAGGAAGGGCAGCCAGGTGCATTTAAGCAATTTGTGTCATCAACATGCTTCCATTTATATATTTCATGGGAATGGTTATAGTAATAAAAGGATATGCATTACCTTATACTTGCTGCTGATTTTAATGCTAATCGTAAAGACATTTTAATAATTAGAAGTTTGAATCATAAAATACCTCTTGTCTTCAACTATAGGTAGCATATAGCTGTTCAAAATTGAATCAAATAAGATTGAATTCCAACTGATATTTCTATTTTGTTTGAAAATCGAGCATGGTAGGCTAAATTATCCATACCCAGTTATGTTACTTGTTGGGAAATATGCTTGTAAAAAGTTGCTGGGAAATAGGGCTGCCGATATACCAGTTGCTTATATAGCTAAGAAGCAATTATATATTAAAATTTTAAAGACTATAAGGAAGTGTTAATCCTCCAAGGAACTGCACATTGTTGGCCATGAATTCTCTTAAGATTATTGTAATTTCATACAATAGCCATAAGTGAACTCATGACCAACATTGAAGCCTTTATCTGATTTTGCTAATTATATGTATTCATTACCAGCAGTAGAATCTGTAACTTGTTATATTAAATATATGTATTCATATATCTTACTATGCTAGATATATGAATCCATCAATAAACATTATTGTTGGTTTACCTACAAAAAAAAAAACAAACAAAAGGAGTTGAGCTTTTATTACAAATAGGAATAACTTCTCTATCATCGTTGATGAACTTGATAGAATACATGAAGGAGCAGCTATTATCACTTAAATGTGAATGATGAACTAACTGAGATAAGTAATTACTATAAGGTTTTGAGTAATATCAATGGTTACAAAGAAAGGAGATGGAAAAGGTTTGTTATGCAAAATGTTAATGTATTTTTCTCTTGTGACTTACCAACTTGAGAAGAGTAGATGAATCTCATTACATAATATTGTTCGATTAAATTAATATTTTGATTTCTGAGATTAGTTGTATATAGTGTTACAATGTATGAGAGTTTTTGGATATTGTATATGTAAATTGGAATCCAAAATCTTTAAGTCTTTTGTTCATATATTTTATTTTTATTATTCTTTTGCAAGATATTAACCTAAGGAGGTCCACCATGGATGGTTAATGAGGCAGTATAAGTACTAAGGTTTTTACAATAGGGATAGATAAGTGGTTTTGAGTATGGGAAACTTAATGGTTTATTGACTACAAAACATACTAGTTTTGAATATAACAAGTTGTGGTAGGAGGGAAAATGTCATGTTTTGAAGAAAAACAATAGGTCTTTGAGACTAAGTTATCTTAACCGAAATTTCTATATGAAGGTGTTTATAAATATTTAAAGTTAGGATTAACATTTTTCCTCAAACTGTTGTTCTGATATGTACCTAGTGAGATGTATTGCAGAAAACACTGCTCTTACATGGTTGGGATTCCTACAAAAACATTTCTGGGTTTTGTTTTTCATTCTTCCACCTTTCCGAAACATATTGAAGTTTCAAATTTGACCCAATAACATAAAAGTTATTCCTGTTTAAATGATGTCTCCTTTTGCTGCAATTAATAGGCTGAAAATTGGTAAGTGATTGTATGTGAAGATATGCAATTCAATAGGTGTGCTCACTATATTAAAATGTCACATTTTGTAAAAGGTGAACATATTGAATAATATTAGTCCTCCCACTAATTTCTAGAAAGGGGCCAGGTGATTATATTCTAGATAAAGTTAGTTTTCAAAGGCCAAGCTAACCCAACCTAATTACCCTTTTATTAGTTTATTCCTATTTATGTTTAGTTACTTTATGTAGCATGTATTATCTATGAGGAATGGACTATTTAAATATTTCATTTGTTCAAAAGGATTGGTAAATTTTAATAAGGCTAAAATAGAAGAATGAATAGTTGCTAGACTTACACTCTTTAGTTGACATTTATTTGCTATTGTTATGCTTTTTATTCAGCTCAATAGAAATTACGTTTTTAAAAAGGTTCCTAAACCAAGTACCTATAAGTCTTAGCAATAAAATCGCCACGAATTTTCCATCAATTTACATACTTGAATTTAGATATTTGGATTATCAAGAGTATATTATTTTACAATATAATGTCAATTTTAGCTATATATCATATGATTTTGTTCATCTCGAATAGTCATTTAACTATTTTAATTGTATGTTGATTCATCAATTTATCTTCTTTCTTTGTAGTTGGGTATATAGGATTTCTTGGGAGAGTATACTCATTTAGATGTTATGATTTTCCATTCTTTTACTAAGAGTGTTTTCAAGGACATATAGATTATGAATTTTATAATATGACAACTATTCTAGTGACAAGGCTTGTAAATAAGTGAGCATTTAGATAACTATGGGAAAATTAGTTAAAACGGATGAAGTTAATTCTCTAATAGTCGAATTATATCAAGTACATCTAGAATTATGTAGAGAAACATTCAAGTTTATTTAGTTTTATATCATGTAGTTTGTTAAATCAAATAAAATGGACCGAGTAAAGCAATTACTAATTTTCACTTAATAGTTCATAATAATATGATTGACTATGTTTAGAGGTTGTGTAAGTTGAATTATAACTAGTGATGCCTATTGAGATAATATGCTTCAAGGTTCACATTGTTTTAGGGAAACTAGACCAATTAGGCAGTTGAAGGATTAGTTTAAATTTGAAGGAGATTAGAGTAAGAAGAAATATTTTATATGTTTTATTATTAATGTTTAAGTTATTTAATTATGTTAAGAAAATTGTTCTTATATAAAAAAAAAATTCTAGAAAAGGGTAGAGCGTCATTTAATTAAACAGTTTGAATTAGTTTGTCTTTTAATAGTTAATGCTTGTCATTTGTAATCATTTAATAGTTGATTTGATAGTCATTGTAAAGTGTGGTTTTCAACATGTCCTTCACTTGAACTAAAAGTTTGTTGGGTAATTAGTTGATGGGTATCATGTAAGGAGAATATTGAGGGTTCCCTTAGATGCCCTATTGGTAAATTTGTTGTCGGTAAATGTGTTTGATTTTGTATTGAATTGATCATGTCAGCTCTAATTAAGTTTGAAGATTATGTTATGAGGTTGTTACTTTTATTCTACACTTGTTATTTTGCGATTATGAAATTTATATCATCACTTTGTGGTCCCATGTTGTAAGTTTTTCTCTTGTGATAGTTATGGAATAAGGAGACTTTATGTGTTGACTTTCTTGTAGTCATATTTCTTTTGAGATGGTTGGGAACCTAAAGTGTTTGAGTTACCTTCAGTAGGAGTTTGTGGATATTTGGTGTTTTAGGCTTCTAGAGGCAATGGTAAAACTGGATTTATGTTGATTTTACATGGTTGGAACTTTGTGATTCTTTGATCTTATTTCTAATTTTAATTTCTTGTGAGTGTTACTTTGTACCATGGTGTTGACTTTTGATGTGTCTTTTGGGCGAGAAGGTTCAAGCCTGACATATGTACTTGATTTTTGTGATTTTAGTGCTTTAGTTGATTTATGAAGTTTATGTGGTGGGTGGTACATCCTTTGTTCTTGTTTTTAGTGATATGGAATGGGTTTGTGAGATGGTTCTTTCCTCGCATTTTGTGAGTTATGTACACTTTGATTATGTTTATGAGAGCGGAGGTACGCCCCTTGCTTGTATTTAGTTTTGGTGTCATAGGGAGAGTTGCTCTTCATGGGGGCTGACACACGGAGGGGCCGTTAGGGTAACCCATGGAAGAGTTTCTTTAACAAGTGATAATTTAATTAATGAACTGGTGGGTTTTGGGTAATTAAACACTAAAAAAGATTAATTATGTGCCTCACCCATACCATTAGCGCTCTCATAGGCTAAGGATGGGATGAGAAGACTTGGTCGGTAAGATCACTGTCTTGTCCTCACAAAAGGTAAGTGGTCCCAAATGAGTCACCCTATGGAGCGGCGCCTTGAGATATGCAGCTAGGATAACCATAAATGGAGGTGGTACCTTGCGATAGGTTGCCTGGATAATCCATGTAAGGCCATGCGATGACACTCTCCTACAGTACCCGTTTATTTTCCTTGTTTGGTTTCCTTTGGGAGTGTTGTTTGAATTGTTGATGTTGTTGAGGCAATTGGTTATTGGTGATTGTTTTTGAAGCCTCCAAGTTCTATCTTTTAGTGTTGCTTACATACCCCATGGCAACTTGATTAATGTTAATGAAAGGTGCCCTTGATATTTATTGTTGGTTGATATTGCAATTTCATTTCAAGGATTTGGATTTTATTATTGTCGACACCTCTTATGGTTATTTAGTGTTGATCTATAATATTTGCATTTGGTTTTGTGGGACTTTCCATTATTTTGTCATAGTTATGTGTTGATGATGTGAGATGTAGTCTTGTGTCTGTTGTTGCTCTCGTTGTGGAGTCCTATTTTCCATTGTTCACCTGACCGATTTGGGTGTGGGTCTTTCTTGTCATCTCCTAGCATGAGGGGTGGGTCTTTGGATCCATGTGGTTGGGTGGAACATGCTATGCACCCCATTGGGTTCCCAAGTTGTGTTCGTGACGTGGAAACAAATGCAGAGTTTCCAGAGCTTCACTTGGTTGAAGACTGTCCCATTCTTTATACCTTATCCTTCATTAATGTATTATTCTTGATCTTGATGTGTTGTATCAGTGGAAATATGCTCCATAATTGTAATATCAAACTATGAATTAAATTGTAATAAATGATGTATCCTTTCCTTTCTTTTGATCATGGATGATTGCATGTAATATTATGTTATATCGTGATTGCAGGCATCTATTGTTATCTCCTTGGCATTATCTCTAACGATGTTGTTGGTATGAGTTTAGTTCTCATAATTTCATCATTCCATGTACCCTGGAGGACATAGTTGATATTGTAATTGAATAATTGTTTTATATGTAGACGTAGGTTGTTAGAGTATTTGTATAATTGCATTCATATGTCATTTGTTCATGTTTTTCTTATGTAATGTTCTTTCAAAAAAAAAAATTGTAGTGTTTTGTTGTCCTTTGGGGTTCACACAGTGGGGTGTTACACATAACATATCATATCATCATCATCATATAGTGCAAATATTAGAAATTGAATGCATCCATCATAATCATCATGATCATTATCATAACATTGAAATCAAATGCATCCATCATAATCATCATAATAATCATCATATAAACATCATATAGACACATAGATAATAATCATCGCCACATATCATATAACCTCAAAATCATAATGTCAAAGTGTACAAGGATATCCAAAGGTATAAAGAGATACATCAATATAAAAAATGGCAGTGCATCATAATGTCTAAAATCAAAGAGGTACAAAATCAATGTTCAATTGAAATCAAAGAGGTACATCATTAATGTCTCATATACATCAGTGTATACATGGCCAAAATACATCAAAAAATAAAAAATCGAAGCTATGTCGTGCTCCCCCCAGAGGGTGTTGGCATCACATGACTAGGGCCTCCCCCACTAGATAGACTAGTACATCCACCTGACAGACCTGCACTAGGATCTCTCCTATCTCCAGGAAGTAGTTGCGTAACACCCATGCTAACAATGTGAGACTGCGACCTTCCTGACTGAGACTATGCAAAACTCTCCCACCGCTTGGGAGGAACCGCATCATTATATCAAACACTGTAGAACTCAGCCTCTTGAGCAGTACGACATACCTTTCTGAAATAGTCTGATGACCTGGCAACCGCTATAGCCTACTGTAGTCTCTTAGTATGGCCCTCAGCCTAGTCAAACCATTGTCTTAGGGCATCCCTCTCCATAGTTAGTGTGTCAATCTACCCCTGCATCTGTCCCTATGTCTGTCCGTAGGCCTGGACCTAGCTAAGCTGGGCATGCACCTACTATACTTTCTACCTAGCTGCATCCCGCTCTGCTATAAACATAGTGAGCTAACCCTAGGCCTACACTAGTAGAGCCTGAATCAACTCAAGCTGACCTTGTAGCGTCTAAACCTGTACCTGTAGAGCAGTTATCTGTGTTTGTTGCTACTGTGACGATAGTCTGATCTCCACATGCTACTGAGAGGGGGCAACTAATGATCACCTCTTGCGAGGAACTCTCATCTTTGTAGCATCCAACCCTAGTCCTCCACCATCCTCATCTCCTCCCCCATCACCATCATCACTGCTATCCTCCTCCTCCTCCTCCTCCTCCTCTCTCTGTCATCTCCGCCCATGACCTACTGCTCCCTCCTCCTCTAACAATGGCAATGGCTCATCTAGGATGGTGATCCATGGGAAGGGATGCAAGAACATGTACTGAGCATACTCCTCTAATATAAGAGCATCGGTGATATCTGGATGAACATCCCAAGGGTCAACTTGTAAACCCTGTAAATGTTGAACTATTGCATCATAGGACAAACTCAATCCCCACTTTGTAGCATCCTATCATTGTTGTGCATAATGGGCCACTCCCTGGGGCATCCCCTACACTTTTCCATACTATCTGAGTACCTGTGGTAGCAAAAATCTCTCAATGATAAAATAGGTCCGGCCAATTAGATAAATCGACTGACACAAAAATGGCATCTATGTATTATCCTCAAGCCACTACTCACAAGCCAAATAGGGCCTCCATACTATAGACTCAAGATCATCCAGGGTCCTCCTCCAATACTCGAGTTTGTCTAGTATAGGCTAAGCAAGTTGACCAGCATAAATGTGTACATATGGCCTCATGGTTGGCCGTTATCTGTCTCCCATTGGTCATGCAACTGATTTGTGCTCCCAAGCCCAAACTTGAAGTAATGTAACCCTTATTGATAAACTCACCACTCTAAAATAAATAACTTGATGCAAATCATGGTACAAGTGTGCAGGCATACAACAACCCCATGCATATCCAGTGCCATGAGCAATCATGCTCTCTAGTATTTTCCCCCATCCAACTGATAGTCCATTTGACCTGTGATCAGGATGAAGGAACTCTCCAATAAATCCAACTAACACAGAAGGCAATGTGGCATACACATCAACCATGTCCCTCTAGGGAATCTCATAGCTACATATGGTATCGTCCTCAAACACCCTACATAGTGCATCAATCCCACCCTACTCCCAAGAATCATATAGTACAAGCTCTCCAACCACAGGTATCCATAGAATCTGGTATACATCCTCGGGAGTAATTATGATCTCACTAGTGGAAAAATGGAAGGTGTTATGCTCACTGTGCCACCTCTTCACTAAAGTTGTTAGTAAACCCCTATTAACCCTAATCCGAGGCATATCTATGAGAGAGGAAAATTCACATCGTGCAATAATGGTTGTCTTAGGTGGCATCAGGTGTCAAATCAACTCCCATGTCATCAAGAAGTGCTCTCTAATCTGTAAGCTCATCAACGACTCCTATCATCACAAAATATTGCAAATCAGCCAATCAAATCAATCACTCAATCAAATAATCAATCAATCGACATCAATCATCAAATCAAATCAATCACTCAATCAACTAATTAATCAATCGACATCAATCAGTCAATCAATCAATCAAAATCAATCAGCTTATCAATCTAATCAGCTCTAGTGAGACTTTGATCGAATCTCGTAAGCATCAATCTATAATTCAACCTCACTTATTATAATGTCATTAATCAATGCACCTCGCCTATCATGAGGTTTATTAATCAATCAATGCACCTCACCTATCATGAGGTTTATCAATCAATCAGTGCACCTCGCCTATCATGAGGTCATTTAATAAATCAACCTATAATTGATCCTTGCCTATCATGAGGTCAATTATCATCATCGTATCATTGCATCTCACCTATCATGAGATCAATGGACATCTAATCTATCAACATCACCAATCACCATCAAATCATAGGTTGACATGATCAAACATCATTGAAATCAAGGAGTCTAATCAAGCAAATCATTAATTTGGTCTAAAACTTCACAAATGCACTAGAATATTATTTCTATGTGTTAGAAAACCCTATGCGCCAAAAAAATTCATCAATGCACTAGAACAGAGGTTCTATGCGCCGAACTATCAAATGCACCATTTCATTTGATCTATGCATTGGAACAAGGTCTTGATGTGCCGATTCACCCTATGCGTTAGTTCATCTCATCAATGCACTACTTCATTCCACCTAAGTGTTAAAGGATCCTATGTGCCACAAAAATTATCAGATGTGCTATTTCGGGTGCCCTATGAGCTAAATCACCTATACGCTAATTCAGTTATCTTATGCACTAAAATTTTAATCTTATCACTAAGTTTATGGATGTGCTAGAATAGTCATTCTATGCTCTATTATGGTCTGTCTATGCACTATAGTAAATGAATATGATTTAAAACATGAAAAAGTGAGAAAAATAAATTGCACAAAGTACGAGGTAGTTTTCAAGGGTACATACCAGAGGTTTGTATGCTGTCGAGCGGTTGTGTCATCGCACACACTCGTAATGATGAGTGCGGTAGGGGTGAAGCCACAATAGTGGTTTACAATTCAAGTGAGGAAGGAAAACTCACAAAAAATGACCCCAAAGGAAAAAAAGTGATTTTGGGGGTTCGTACGAACCTACTGGTTCAACCGAACACATTAGGGGTTCGCTTGAACCCGGTGTTCAATTGAACCCTTTAAATTTTGTTGAAATAAAAACAAATGCATATAAAGGGGGTTCGGCGAACCCCCTTGAAGAGGTTCGATCGAACTGGTTCGAAGTGAACCTCTAAGTTCGCTGAACCCCTAGGGATTCATTCGAACCCCCCTTGCCCCTCATGCCCTCCTGAGACACAAAAAAGTTTACTTTTTTATGCTTTGGAGCTCGAGTTGAGGATGAAAATGGAGAAGTCTTCATAAACCCTTCTGGAATTAGATAGTCCTCAAAATGAGCTATTGGAACGAATATAATTTTTATATGTTTTGATTTTATTATGTATTTATTTTTTTAGTTTTATTAAACATAGGTTCTTCACCAAAAATGAAGGTCTTTGTTCTGCACATGTGAAAAAATAGTAGATTATAAAAAAAAATGAAAAATATGAGTGCACCAGATATTGAAGTCCTTGATCCAACAAGAAAAAAAATTGAACTTTGATATATACAAAAAAAGTTACACGTTATACGGTCGCGCTATGTCCAAATTGATATTGGTTTGACTTCAAAACTTGATTAAAGAAAAAAAATTCAATAAAAAACTATCTAACTAAGTGGAAGCACTAGATATCAGAGTTACAAATCTAAATTTGAAAGAATTAGAATTTTATCCTTCATGGAAAAAAAGTTATGCATGATACGGTGTGCGTCACTTTTTAAAAATGTTGTATTTTGAAAAAAGCTAGTTGTTTGTGGGAGATGGAAAAAGAAGTGCAATAGGATTTCAAAAAACTTGAAAAAAATATTTTTAGAATCTACAGACAAAATGTGCAAGACTCTATTTTGCATCATCTTCAAATTTCTCAAGGTTTAGCCGCTATAGGTGCCCGAATGTGAAGATTTAGTTAAAAATAATAATTTCAGTGTCCAGTTTGGCCAAAAATTGTAAACCACTATTGTGGGATCACTCGTAGGGGATCACCATTCTACTCCAAATTTGCACAAATCACACTCACTCTCAAGTTTTCAAATCACAAATGCTCATATGAACTTCTAGTCACACTTTTTAACCTTTTAAGGTTTATTTTATTTTCAAAGGGGCTTTAATTCATCAAACCATCACCAGGTGACTTTAACATCATTTTTCAAGAGATAAATCATTTTTGAAGCACAAAATTTTGAGATCATTATCAAATCATCGAAAAATTCCAAAAAATCCTAAAAATCTAAAAATTCACCGATTTATCTCTCGAGGGGGCATATATCTGTCATCACCTGAAAATCAACATTTGGGGCATAAAAAAAAAATTCTCATCATCAACAGCGAATTTTTCTTTGAAGCAACATGTAAACACATTACTTCAAAGAGGAGAAAAATGTATACACTTAAAATTGGTCAAGACATTTAATTAATTAAATACTAGTTATTTAATTAATATTTCAACTACTTATAAATAAATTCTCAATTTATTTATATAGTTCATATCTTCTAAATTCTCCAAATCTAAGATCACATTCCTCTAATTTAATTAAATAAAAAAAATTCTAAAGTTTGTTTTATTTAATTAATTCTCACTAATCCCAAATTTGGAATTCAAGCATATGTCTACAAATTTTCATTGCCACCTCACCAAGGTCGCATGAAATTAAATAATTATTAATTAGAATTATCTTCAACAAATTTTCAAACACTTGGTCTTTTTGTCACACACTTTATTCCTCCATCCATTTGGCATGTTGTCTTTGGTAAAGGGATTCCTTCATCCATTTGGCATGTTGTCTTTCGTCAAGGGAACATTCTTCTTGATTCTCTCCATCTCCACCATTCATCCCTCTTGTTTGAATCTGGACCATCGATCGTTGCCACATCACAAGATGCTTGGACAAGCCTATAAATACAACTCTTTGCCATAGTATTTTACATCCCACATTTGAGTAGAGTTATTATGTAGGAATATATTTTCAAGCATTCAAGCATTTGGAGTCTTATAACATTGTTTAGCATTTTAACAAGTTTGCATTGTAGCATCATGTTAATTTAGAACCATATTTTGCTTTATAGTTGCATTTTATATCATGTTTTGCTTTATAGTTGCATTTTAGTTTATCATATTCATAGTTTATATTTGAGCATATGCAGAATCATCCTAGCTTCATACCATAGCATTAGTTACATTGTATCATCTAACATCATTATCCATTTGTCAAATATCTTCATTATCATAGCATCATGGCATTTATCACATAGTTACATGTAGAAACTTAGTTTTCTTGCATTTTGAATAGAATCTCATATCTCAAGTTGTCATTTTAACAACCATTGTGCACATATGAAATCTAAGAACCAAATGGTTTAATAAATCCTTGAGATTAGAGAACAATGAAACATTTTTGAAGATTTTTTTAACTGCAATTTAGAGTAGTTATTTGATTCAAATATTTTATGTAATGCATCTCATTGGTGTTTGTGTTGATTTACTAAATTTCCCACATTTCACACACAAAACTAATTAAGAAACATTATGCACTTGGTCATATGTCCAATGAGAGTAGTCTTGGAAAGGATGTATTTGAGAGGATTGAATTTGGAAATGATAATAACTTGGTGGATTAACATGTAGTGTCTAATATTTTGAGAGCTAAAGACAACATTTAGATATTATTTTTCTATTGTAGAATAATTGAGCTCATACCTGACCAAAGTACGATTGATCTAGTAAATGACCCTTTCCTTCCCATTCTCATCATGTTGAGCTAAAAGAGCCCCCAATGTGATTGATATTTTCCATGTGTATTTATAGAGGGGATTTCCTTCTATAGGATTCACATGAGAATAGGTGGCAAGGCTAGATATTATTTGATCTTACCAAAGCCTTATGGGAAAGAAGTGTCCCATTGAAATGTAGCATTCTTATGAAGAAGATTGGTAAATGGCTATTATTATATACAAGTTGAGCAATGAACCGTTTGATGCGTTTGAGATTCCTTGAAGAATTCAAAAATACTTTAAAGTTTTTGGTGGGTGAATTTACATGATGAACTTGAATTTAAATAGATAAAATTTGATTCCCCTTCATGAGAATATACAACCCAAGAGATTTGCTAAAATTGATGTCAAAGATAATTTTTTGGATTTAGATGAAATTGATTGTGAGAACATTAGTAAAAAGTATACTCAAGAATATGAGGATGGCCCTCTCTTGTCTTGGACTTACCAAGGAAATAATCTACATAGTCATCTAGGATTATATGAATAAAATAATAAAAATAGTCATCATTGCTTGTTGATATGTGGTCCCTACATTTGTAAAGGAATTTTTTATGTTTATCCTCTTTATTTATACGAATCTAGTTATATACAAAAAAATTAGACCAGCTATGAGATTGATAATGATGTTGATGTTTGGTAGTCAAAAATTATCTTTGTACATGCTTTGATTAAATCCCTAAAATATGTATAGATGAAGATGCCCTGCATTACCTTAGAAACTAGTACAGTGTTGGAGACCCACTCTAGATAGTCAATTGAATGAATAAATCACACTTCAAGTAACTTATCCAACTCTACTTTGACTAGGAGTGATATCTAAGGATGCATCTTATAGAGTTTTTATTAACTAGATTTGTATTGGGGTGTACCACAAGAGGATGGACCACTAATAATAAATCCAAGCCAGACATATCTTCATAATACCGTGCAAAAATAATGGATGTCATGTTCAAGATATTTGAGAAGACTTGTTCTTCATTAGAGAGGCTAGTAGTAACATAAGTGATCTTCAAAATTTTTTGTGTTCATTGATTAATTTCCTAGGTATCATCAATAAATATGGTGTACATTTATTTTCTTTGAGTACCTATGAGGGGAAGAGGAATTTTTCCTCATCTTTTAGTGCTTCAAAAAGGTTTTTCCAAAAGATACATCCTTTATTTGAATTTTTCAAAATTTTAAAGTTCCTAAAAGAGGTTTTCACTAGGGGATACCTTGATTTTTTTTACAACTAAGGAAATACTCTTCCCAAAAGTATGTTGCCTTATTCAATTTATAAACAAATCCTAACTTGTGAGAACCAAGAGAGATGTTTTCACTTAGGTCCTTAAATGAAATAATTTCATCATTCTCAAATAAATAAAGAAGAGGTAGGCAGTGAAGTGGGAGGTCAATGGTTAAGATGGCATGATCAGTGAATAAAGGAGAGATATCCATATCATCACAGGAGGCTATAATAACTTCACTATCAATGTTATCCACGTCATTGGAAGCTACCTCAATGTCGTAAGAGGATTTTAATGATATATTAAAGTGCATTATAAGAGATGTATAACCAAAAAATTTATTATCTTCATTGATAGGATGAGAGATTGGTTGAATAATTCCCTATTTATTAAGGACCGATCCTTTCCATCTATAATGCCTATTCTAACTCATATGAAAGGGAATAGGAAATGTCTTTTGGAAATACTCAAGATGAGTATCATTAACATATATATATATATATATCATCAGCATATATATATATCATCAACAAATATAGGAAACGTCTTTTGGAAATTTTCTTCAAGGAAGATGAAAGGAAAAGATTGGAGAAGGCTAAATGTGGGGGTTACTATCGTAGCTCAATTAAGGTGATTTGGGGAGATTTTTTTGAAGAAATCATGAGGTACATAACACCTGATGGATGTTTCTCTAATTTATCTAGTT